>CAUYON010155549.1:0-13572 GCA_963573935.1 Arctocebus calabarensis | reverse complement strand
AAGCTAATTTATAGCTTTCATATGAAGGCTAAAACCCAATTATAGCGCAGGAATACAGGGAAAGGGGAAAGGGAGGGGAGGGGTTGGGGGAGGATGGGTAGAGGGAGGGCAATTAGTGGGAACACACCTACGGTGCATCTTAGCAGGGTACTGGCAAATCTTATTAAAGGTAGAGTATTAATGTCTTTATATAGTGATCAAGGAAATGCCATGAAGGATATCTGTAACATTATGATCAAAATATTTCTGAATGTATATGAATTGTGCCCTGTGATTGCACCAATGTACATAATTATGATTCAATAAAATTATTAAAAAAAAAAGAAAAGAATTAACTCTCATTGGGTAAAATAAATTTAACTTCAAGACATGAACCATATGAATTCCACAGGAAAACATGGGAAAATTCTTAACATCTGTGGGCTGAAAAAAATTTTAAGAATACCCATTGGCGGCTCGGTGCCTGTGGCTCAGCAGGCTAAGGCACCAGCCACGTACACCTGAACTGGCGGGTTTGAATCCAGCCTGGGCCTGCCAAACAACAATGATGCTGCAACCAAAAAATGGCCAGGCATTGTGGTGGGTGCCTGTAGTCCCAGCTACTTGGGAGACAGAGGCAGGAGACTTGCTTGAGCCCAGGAATTGGAGGTTGCTGTGAGCTGTGATGCCACAGCACTCTACCCAGGGTGACAGCTTGAGGCTCTATCTAAAAAAAAAAAAAAAAAGAAAAAGAATACCCATTGGCAATTGCACTAACATCAAAAATAAAAGAATGGGAAATGATGAACTAAAAATCTGCTTCATACATCTATGAAGATTTTTAGTTTATCATTAGACACAAATGTCTTAATTGTGATTAAGTAAATGAGGTGAAAGCACTGTTAATTAATAGATTGTAAGCAGTGCCATTTGTACACATAGGCAACATATTAAAGCCACAAAGGAATAAATATATTCATGATCTATATATTTATGACTTCATAAAAGAAACTGTTGCATAAAGAGGGTTCAATAATAAAAGCATAAAGTTCCTTCAGCATAAGAAGAAATATTTACATACCATGAATATCACAAAGGGCTGGTAACTAGAATCTTCAGAGAGCTCAAATTAATCAACAAGAAAAGAGCAAACAATCCTGTGTATAAATGGTCAGGAGATATGAGCAAAACTTCTATGAATGAAGACAGACAAATTGCCAACAAACACATGAAAATATGCTCATCAACCCTAATGATCAGAGAAAAGCAAGTTCACTCTGAATGTAATCTAACCTTGTCAGAGTAGCCCACATCACAAAAGCCTGAATCTGAATCTGCAGATGCTGGCATTCATGTGGAGAGAGGAGAAAACTTTTATACTGGTTGTGAAATTGTAAACTAATGTGGCTTCTGTGAAAAAAATGTATGGACATTCCTCAAAGAATTAAAAATAGACTTTCCAGTTCAACAGTGATGTCCTTGAAGCTGACCATTCTGCAAACGGGAGCCAATGAGAGGAATGAGAGTGTCATTCTAATCAAATTAAGGAAGTTTAGAGTGGCAGTTCTTTTATAATTATTTTTAAAAAATCTGTCTAGAAGCAATTCTAGGAAGATGGCTGACTAGTAGCAAGTATTGGCAGAGGCCTCAGGAGAAAAAATGTGAAAATCTTAATGTACCATCAAGCTGGGAGGACACAGGGGAGGATGGGTAGAAGGAAGGTAATTGGAGGGACCACATCTACTGTGAATCTTACAAGGGTATATGTGAAATGTAGTAAGTGTAGAATATAAATATCTGAACACAATAACTAAGAAAATGTGGTGAAAACTATGTTAACCAGTTTGTTTTAATATTTCAAATTGTATAGAAAAACAACCCATTGTACCCCATAATTGCATTAATGTACAGAACTATGATTTAATTTACAAAAAAAGAAGAAGGAATTGTTGTAAGTAAACAGCTGCCTAAAAGACCCGATTCTGTCTCAGCCTGTCTTGGCGTTGGTCCCCAGCATGCCACCATCCCTTGAGTTAATTCCAAGAACAGGTTTCTGACAAGGAAGTTCTCTGAGTTCCCCGTCCCCTCTGGCCGGTTTGAAATAATGGTGGAAACTCACTCAAGCAGATTTTCCCAGATAACTGGAGTTCCCAAGCTACTTGGCTTTCCAACTTTTCCCCATAGTGACTGAGTTACCCCCATGAGCGTCCACGCAGCTACCTCCTGAGCCAACTACCTGATTGTAACCCCACCCTCTAACCACCCCATGTTTCTCTTTTGTATATGCTTGCTTTGACATCAGCACAAAGGGAATAAAAGCCTGCCTGAATTTCTCTTGGAGGTCACTTGCCCTTTGGGTAGCTGTCCACCTGTGCAGATGTAACCACCTGATTTTCGCCTTGCCCTTTGGGGCAGTGGTCTACCTGTGCAGGTGTAAATAAGTCATCACCATGTGATTTGAGCCTAAAGTTGAGTCTGTGTATTGTTATGGGTGGCCTAAGTTACATTATGAGGCACCAGTGAGATTTGCCTCCCCCACAAGTTTTGCCACCCCTCAGTCCCCCACCTAAGCCCATAGCCAGTTGACAACTTCAGGGGAAGGCCTTGGAGAGACTTTCCTCCATCCCAGAGCCATCAGATGTGTGGAGTCTAGCGATAGGTCCAAAAAAACTTCCAAATTGGTGATTGATCAGTAACACCTGGGTGAGTTTGTAACATCTATCTATTCTCTAGAGTTTGGGGGGAAGAACCATCAGCCCCCTTAAATCTTTTGCCGGCTCTATATTTCCACCTGAGGACCACAGTTGCTTGGTGTTTGGCGAATGAGGGAAGGTCAGACGTGACATTAACTTTCCTGCCCAGGCCCACACAGTGCCCTGTAGCAGATCACTGGTCTGGACTCACGGGGTTTGTGGGTCATTTGGTCTGTATTGTTTGGACTCCCAGGGTGTGTAAGACTTTGGATTTGTTTGTCTGTCTTAGTTGTATAAGTCTTTGGCTGTCTTTGGTTTTGTTTATCTGTCTCTGACTTAAACTTGGTTTCAGACTCATGGGGTGTGTAAGTCTTTAGTCTGCTTTTGGGTTGGTTCTGTCTGTCTCTGACTTAAGCCTGGTCCCGGACTCATGGGAAGTGCGAGTTCCTAGATTGCACTTAGTTTGATTTGCTCAGTCTCACTCCGGTCTGGTTTTCTCTTTGGACTCACAAAGTGTGAGTCTGCAGGCCCCTTCTATGTCACTAAGATTGTGTGAAAACTGTCAGCCTCCCTCATCCACTGTCTACGTAAACTTAGTGAGTCTCTTGGTTTCTCTTCTTTAGATGTTTCTCCATCCTTTGGATTTGTCTGAACTGTCTGCTTTCACTTGTCCCTTCTCCGATTTGTCATGCACCTCCTCTTTAGACACACAGGGAAGTGAATCTCTGGTCTATTTTTAGAATGTCTTTGTCTGGTAGTCTATGGTCAGTCTTAAATTTTCCTTTTAGGACTTACAGAGAGTGGGTCTTTGTCTTGCTTAACTGGTGTGTGAGTTGTTTTTAAAATTTGTATTTGCTATTCCCAACAGTTTGTCAAAATTCCATTCAAAGATTAGTCAATTCCAAGCTTAATTGTCACCATCTCCTTCTGGCAAATAAAGAATTACTACTGCTAAAAACTGTGGTTGCTTTGTTACAAATAGTCTTAAGACGAGGTGCAGGCATCCAGCAAAAAACCCAAGAACAATCACTCATTCAGAACTAAAGGAAAAAAAACAAAACAAACAAAAAAACAACAGTCCTTTTTACTTTTTAAAACAACAGCTGCTTGGCATTACCCTGATTGGCCAGCATTCTGCTGATCCTCAGGCGGCCTCCAGGGTGGGGGCTGGCTGTGGCCCCTCTGAGGGAAGGTGCCCCCTGGAAACATTTCAGGGTCCCCAGAGAACCTGTAGCCCTCAGGAGACTGACTGACGATCATTCCTAAATTTACCTATAATTCCGCCTCCAGAGGTAAGCTACTTTCACATCTAATTTTGGCTAGTGTCTGCAGATTTGTTGTACATCATTTAGAAAAATATGTAAATGTTTGTTAAACTCAATTGTTGTAATCTGTGTAGAGCCTCTCAGAAAATGCAAAAGTTAAAATTTTAAACAGGCACCTCAGTTTACTAGGCTATTGGCCTGTCAGAAACTTTCAGAGGACCCGGGGGTATTAGATCACCCACAGACCTATTAAAAACCATATGAAAAAGTGTTCTGGTCATTGTTTTAAGAGTAAGAAAGTGCACATTGTTTATGTCCGGCCTATGTCTGCCGTGTCATTTTATGTCTTTTATTCAGTGTTTGTTAAAAGATTAATCTTGGCCTGAAATAGTCTTGTATTAAACTGAAAAAGTAATGAAGGAACTGTAAAAGAGTAAAACTTCCTGGTACTCAGGATTCTATGCCTTGAAACATATGAGTTCTAGTTCTCGTCAGCAATTAGCGGTTTCCTCCTCCATCTTGTCAGTATAAATATCTATCTGTTTTAATTCACTGTTTTTCGGCAACATTCTGGTTTCCTAATACAAGCACTGCCCATCACCCTGAGTGATGTCATTCCCTAAGAGCCCTCCCGTACTAATTACATGGAAAGGAGGGCCCTGGCAGGGTGACAGGGAAGTCCCAGGGTGAGTCTTCTGTGACAAAGATTAATAAGATCTATCTGTGCAGGTTAAGTAAAACTTACGAAGATGTTTACATGTGATTGAGTTAATTATGTGTTCCCTTGAAAATCTCTTAACTTGTAATCCTGTACAGACAAATGTTTTAAGCCTTTGATATTTGACAAACTTGCAAAATCAAAACTCTAAATTTGGAACTTGGCACCTGTAGCACAGTGGTTGTGGTATTGGCCACCTGCACTAAGACTGGTAGATTCAAACTCAGCCTCAAACCACTGAAAACCTGAAGAAAGTGAGTTAAAGTTATTTGATTTTTTAAGAATGTATAAGAAACATTGTCAAATATGAAATGGTAGTTAATTTTGTATGAATTATGATTATATGTAGTCTGTCCTAAAGCATAAAATATCGATCTGTTGTAGTGTATACTACCAGTAATTCATCAAAAAAAGGGGAACTATTAAGAGGTACTGAATTTCTAATGTCTTTGAAAATTGGGTACCTTTGGACTAAAAACAGACTTTTAAAACTTTTGTTGGAAAAACAAAGCATGTATATAAGCATTACTAACTTAGCTTCAAACAGAACAGAAATCAGATACGTGGAACTAGGTTGATCTATTATACGTTTTCTTTAAAATATTGATTCTTTTTGTGTTCTGTTTTCCAGAAGTCAAGAAAATTTTCTGTCTTTTGAATAATTTGTAGCTTGTTAAGCAATGTATGTACTTATGAGCAGAATTTAAAATATGTATTTTTTTCTCTCTTTAATTTCTCCGGAATTTCAAAGCCATTTTTAAGTATTCTCAATTTCTGGCAATGCAGTTATTTTCATAGTTTTAGTAAGAATCTGTTTTATTCTATAGAATATGATGAAGTCACTGGTTAATTTACCCCAGTTTTGGCTGGAATAGCATTTCCAGAGGTATACAGACTGCATTAAGGAATTAAGATTAACTTTATAAGGCCAATGAGAAAAAAGCCCTTTGGAAAACTGGCCAGATACCTGCCATCAGTAACATTTTCTGCTCTGTTATAAGTAACAGAAGTTGCTTGCTGAAGGGTGTAGGAATCAAAATGTGCTTGTAGACCTGCAGAGAAGAAGAATTTGCCCATGCAATGTAATGCAAACAGGTATCTGATGGCATAGATGAAACCTGGGTTCGTGAAAGGCTTTCAAGAAAGTCCAACCTGAAATTCTTTATAAAGCTTCTCACAAAGCCAATTTTAAAGGAAAGAGCCTAAATGGCTGATAATTAATTATTATTACTATACTGTATGGAAATAATCAAACCAAGTATATTAAAAGTACAGTTTGTTTTGGCAACCAAGTTAGTTCTGCTGTACTTTGTCTTTAATAAGAAAGAAATAAGGGAGAGAAAAATGGTTCAAAGAAAAAGAGGCTGTGACCCTCCTTTATTAAATGCCAGCCTGGTCAGTAGTGTCAACTCACAAAATGAGATACAATTGTTTTACTAAGCTAATCTGTTAAATGGGACTAAGAGACTGGTCAAAGAGTTATATACAGTAATTATTTCTACTCTGAAGCCTTTAGACTCAACAAAGATCACCTCTTTGGACACTGGAGAAATTTGTGCAGTATTAAATGTTATCTACTATGTCTATACAGAAAACCTAAAATAAGAACTTCCCAGTAAATGGAATAGCTATACAAAAACCCTAGAAAGTGTAGCAAGAAAAATCTCCACTGGGATGTTTAACTGTGTTCTGTTTAGTCTTCAGCATCTGTAAATCCTTTCTCTCTGGAGGGTCAAGGAGACCAAGTCTAGGTCTAGAATAAGCATCATCCTGTATAGTAGTGAAGGTGAAAGACATCCTCACCTGGAGTCATCACAGCTGGCTTAATAAAACTTCACTGTTCTTTAAGAAATAAAAGGTAACTTTTAAAACAGTCAACATTCCCTACTCCAGTCACATACTGTGAGCTGGCTGGTCAATGCACAGATGAAACCTGAGGAAACTCCTTGAGGGACTTGTCTTTTAATTGAACTTTTGGACTTTAGGAATAGGGGGGAAATGTCACAGGGAAAGTTAAAAACTCAGATATATTTTAGCCCACCATCACAATACTGTTAAGGTCTGAGTAGAATACCCAAGAAGAGTAACAGTGCCTAAGACCTCAGTACTAAAATACCAGCCCCTGTAGAAATAAGCTGGTAAATTGACACTCCAAAAATTAAATTGACACTCTAAATTAAGGCAAGGTATGATCAATCTAGGGATCCCACTACAGTTTTAGAGAAGGAAGGATCCTGACCAACTCCTTTGACATTAGATTGCCAGCAGGTCTGTTAAAAAGTGTATAAGAATATATGAGTATATTGTGACTGAGAAATATCTAAGGATAAATTTAAAACCTCCCTTCACAGGGTCTAGTGGAGTATTGGTTTGCCTT
Organism: Arctocebus calabarensis; assembly: GCA_963573935.1. Taxonomy (NCBI): domain Eukaryota; kingdom Metazoa; phylum Chordata; class Mammalia; order Primates; family Lorisidae; genus Arctocebus; species Arctocebus calabarensis. Next base: position 6,540 of record CAUYON010155549.1, on the reverse strand, counting down.
CTATGGCTAAACTGCAGCTCAAGTGGGAAATCGAGGCTGCCCTGGTTAAGAAATGGGTTTAAATTGTATGTGTGCTCATGCTTGGAGAATGACTGAGACAAGATACAATAGGTAGAGTTACACCCATTTCCCCATTCTTGGGTGAAACAAATATATGAGTGTGCCCTTCTTCCCTGCTCCAACGTTGTCCCCTGGTTATTCTGAGAAAAACTGGAAATTCTAGGATTTCCACCTCCTTTAGTTTCCTGTCTGTCTTTAGTATCAGCCAGACAGCCATGTAGGACTTGAGGAAAGTGAAAAGACATTAGAAAGGATGTTGTGGTTTTGTTACTGGAATTTCTTCAGTGACTGTTTGGTCTCATGAATTTGAGAATTGAGCCTGTGGGCCACAGATCAGTGATAAAATGGCATTTTGTTTGACTAAGAAACATTCAGAGGGAGTGGAAAGTGCCAAAGCAATTAGCAAAGAAGCCGGTCCTTAGAAAGTATTACGGTTTGCCTGTCCAGTGAGCTCTATTTGGCTCTTGAAAATCTCAGGTAGAGAGTGCAAATCTCATGTTCGATGAAGCTGCATCCATATCTAAGGTGAATAACCTCTGGAAAGGGGGAGAATGCCCAAGAAGACCCGCTTTTTAGGGGTAAATAATTGGTCCTGAAAGACAATCTGGCCACCACTTGATAGATGAAAAAATACATTTACAAACTGAAGGAGTGTTCCAGCAAATGAATGAATGCATTCCCTCATGTTGGACAAGGTTATTGAGTCTTTGTTACAGTTTTTGTCTGAGAAAGAGATTAGACTGTGTGCTCCTTAGTCAGGGTAAAGCCATCCAAAAGGTTCAAAACTACATTGTTCATAACCTTGCTGAGTCTCAGAGAGTTTATGCATGGAAATAGAAATCTGAGTCCAAACTCACCTGAGCCTGAAAAAAAGAAAAGTTCCCAGTCCAGCCCTAAATGGGAAAATTAATGGTATTACATATGTGCTATCAGCCCCTGTCCAGTGACATGGATGATCAAGGATTTGATTCCCCAAAATTCTAGTGGGGAATGTTGTAGGTCAGTAGCCCCAGGAAGACTCAAGGCTGTCTCAGCCTGTCTGTGTCTTGGTCCCCATCATGGCCCTCCTTTTACGGTAATTCTGAGAACAGGTTTATAACAAAGAAGATCTCTTAATTCCCTGACTCCCCTAGCCAGGTGGAAACAATGGTGGAAACTCACTCAAGCAGAGTTTCCCAAGTAACTTGGTTTCTTAAGCTACTGGGCTTTCCAAGTGGTCCCCATGGTTACTGAGTTATCTCCCCTGAGCCTCCATGTAGCTAGCCCCTGAGTGAACTTCGTGATTGTAACCCAACCCTGTAACCAGCCATGTTTCACTTTTGTATATGCTTGCTTTGCCACATCAGCACCAAAGGATATTAAAGGCTTCCTGCATTTCTCTTGGGGGCGCTTGCCCTTTAGGCAGCGGTCTGCTTGTGCGGATGAAAACACCTGACTTTGGCCTTGCCCTTTGAAGCAGTTGTCCACCTGTGCAGGTATAAATAAATAAATCATCACCATGTGATTTGAGCCTAGAGTCGGGTCCATGTATTCTTATCGGTGGCATAAGTTACAAAATAATAACATGCAAACCCACATAGAAGGCACATCGGGTACTACAGCAGTAGATGTGGTCAGATCAAGTACACTAAATATAGCCAATGATGACTAGTAAACCCCAGGGCATCGTGGACCCCGAGGATAATTCTGACATATACTTCATATGAATGTCATCAGTAATTGTATTTGTATGTGTATCTCTAGCTCAAAGTGTGAATAGATGGGCGTTACAACTTTAGTGTTTAAGCTTAGCTAGCTCTGGTGTTAAAATGTGGCTAAAATGTAGGAAAAAAGGAAAGAAAGAAGAGGAGGCAAACTAAAAAGAGAGATAAAGAGAGAGTAAGAGAAAAAGCTGAAGAAAGGAAAAAAGAAAGAAAAAGAGTTTATTCCAGATCCTTTAGGAGTTTATTAAGAGTCATGGTTGTCTGTTCACTTGAATGTGTGCTGTGTGTGGAGAAATAACAAAATAAGTGACATAAAAATATAAAACTGAAGAATAAGCTATTAAGAAAAAAGAAAAATAAACAAAAACATTTTGCTGTAGTAGCAAACAGCAAGGAAGGTTACATGAAAGGTATGTAGAGGATAACTATAGGAGTAATATGACAACAATACATAGCCTCTGCTTGGGGAGGAAGGATACTGGCCTGTTGAAGAACCCTAGCAAAGAGAGAGTCTTCAAACAAAAGGTTGTCTCAGAAACACTGGGGCTACCCTTTAAATCCTTCCAGGGTCTAGAAGGGTCCTTCTAGGACTTTAACTGCCAATGAAGCCATAATTCATAGTTGTATTGTCTGTATCTTTACTAAGTCAGGGTTTATGCACAGGCAGGTTTGTTGGACCACAGAAATAGGCTAGTCCACCAAACCTGCCTCTGCATAAATCCTGCGATAGTCAAGGTACAGACAAAAATAAGGGAGAGTGAAAGTCTTCCTAGATTATAATCCCAGAAGCCATGGCCAGAGATGCCAAACACTTCACATTTTTAAAATACGATGACTGGGAAAAGGAAGAATGATCAATGACCATGACAACACATTCACAGAGCCTGTCAAGAAGCCAGGGAGGAAAAGCCTATGACTGTGGCATGGGCAGAGTTTTCTCCATGAAAGAAGCTAAGTATGCTGTTTAAATGTTTTAATAACAGCAGCTGCTAGTGCGCTCTCTCTCTTTGTGAAATGCACAAACATAATCACACAAACACACCATCGACTGATTCAAGTATGAGCCTGGAAAAAACAGGCTCACTGGTTTGGGAGGTATCATGGTGAACACTGGGTCTCAGACTTGCCCTTAACCACACTTGGACCACATTTCTCGGTCCTACAAACCTTGCTCTGCTGCCCACACCTGCAATGCCAAGCTATCCAGATGATGGTGCAGGGTCTAGCCATGGCCCTGTATGAAGTTCTTCCGAATCTCTAGGTAAAATTAAGAAAGATCACTAGAATTTTTGAAAAGGAACAATGGTCACTGTGGGACACATGTAAATAGGAGGATAGCATTCATACCTACTAACGAATGGAGGAGACAGGTTCTGCCCAAACATTGAGTTCTTCCATGTTGATGATGATGATGGTGGGGACTGTGGGTTATGTCTTATAAACATGTCACTTTAAGATGCAGAAGTGGGAGAATGGGATCATCACAGGAGACCAGGAGTTCAAGGCCAAACCCTGAGCAATACAGAATAACCCCATCTCAACAACAATAAAAAAGAAACAGAAAAATCTACCAAGGCATGGTGGTACATACTTATAGTCACAGCTACCCAGGAACCTGAGGGATGAAGTTGACTTCACCCTAAGAAGATTTGGTTAGGGACCTTATAGTGAGTTAGGATGACACCAACACACACTAGTTAAAGATGGAGGCCTGTATTGTAAAAAACAAATAAAAAGAAATAAAGAACAAAAAAAGTGGAGTGAACTTGGTTTAACACAGTCAATAAGAGGACACTAGTTTGGATGGCACTCTTTCCCAGGCCCAAGATCTATATTAAGGATCCAAAGTGATTTCATTATCACCTTTATTTAGGAGGAAAAATTAGTTTTGGAAGTAAACATCATTTGCATGAAATCCTTATATTCAAAGTACTTCATGGGCCAAGACAAATCAATAGATGTCACATGAGAGCCAGACAGTTCTCAACTTTCACCTCTATTTAACTGACACTCAACACAAACAGATATAGTCAGAGATATAAGGACCACACTCTTTCTTCCATCAGATTTTCAGGTTTGTTCACCTTGAGGGAATTAGATTGCATCTTAAGTTTTCCATTCCCTTTGAAATAGCTTCTATAATGATATAGCTTACTAAGACAATGTGTCCCCAAAGGGCAGAGGCCACTAACAGTGGCTGATCAAAGATTCAGAACCCCTCTTACTACACAGCACATGACTATCTGGACTTTTTTTTTTTTTCTCCTTCCTTCCTTCCTTGCATTCTTCCTTCCTTGTATCCTTCCTTCCTTCATTTGCTTTCTTCCTTTCTTCTCCTATTTTAGAAACACAAACAGAAGGGACACCCTAGAAATGCAGATAACCCAACCCACAACACAAGGTAGAAGGATACACACATTTCACTCTACAGTCTATGTGAACCCCATGTCACAGTAGCTGCTTTATGACTGGGACTCCCAAAACAGTAGGATGAAAAAGATGATCCCTTGCACCTGTCTTTTTAACTTCTATTTTTATACAGTGGTAACACAGAGGGCAAATCTAATCATAGATATGATAAATCTAAATAAACCTCAAATCTCAAGAGTGAGGTGAGACAATAAGAGATGAGACAGATCCCAGATATTTTCCCTTCAAGTTCAGCATGTAGGCATTTTCATAACTGATTCTCCTAAAATTGGAAAAAAATAAGAACTAAAGCTCAAACAATAAAGTGTGGACTGAAGTTATTTCTAGAATGGAAATGGAAGGGAGAGAGGTAAGAAGAGATTCTTATCCAGATAATGATCTATATTACTTCAGAAATTCTTGTTTCATCATCTTAGTGAACATTATTTTTATGTAAATTCACATGAATCTACATAGCCCTGCAATTAAGAGAGAACTCAATGTTGGTAAAACAAACATCTGTGACTGGGTGGAGACATATGACCATGTCTTTGTGGTTGTGGTATCCTTTTGTTGCCTTTGTCATTTTAAGGGAATGAGGGTTATGGAATTTTTTACCATGAGGGACTCTGTTCATGGAAGATAAGCCACCAGAGATGGGTGTGATGGTAGGTCTTTCTGGTATGTAGCCTTAGGTCTGATAATCAGTTACTACAGAAGATACTTGTGGAAGTGTTGGGGGTGGCATGCCACCTCCCACCCCATCTTTTCCTACATAGCCTCATTGTAATGCAAAAAACTCTCCACTTTTCAGAGCTTAAGGCACATTTTCTAGTCTTTGGGATGTCATGATGCTTTCTTGTTGAAACATTTGCAACTTGACCTCACCCAGCTGCTGCTGGCAGCTCCCTCAGGACTAGAGGGTGATATGCAGCATCTGCATGTGATTGTGAGGGAAATAGCCCTTTCTCTAGGGAAGAGGACAAAATCTCAGTACTGTAGTTTTCCTAACTCAAATCAGGTCGCTATCAAATGCCTTTGAGAAACAACCAGGGCTGCTTTCAGGATGCTGTACCTCTTTCCCCCTTCCAACAAACAATTAGGTATTCTTGACAGACAGGGATAAACTTTAAAGGAGGGCTTATATGGATGGGGCTGTCATGGGAGGGAAGTACCTGGCATTTGGTAAATTGTGATACTGATTATCCATGGCTTATCTGAGTAAAAGGACTGTAAGCCTGAGAGTAGAAATAAAGTCGATGGGTGTGATGACTCATGTGAGAATGTCTCTGTGACCACAACAAAACACCAAACTCCAACCCTGTTCTGGTTAGTCATACAGGGTCGTGGGCAAAGTTCCAAAGACATTGTTTTACTTGTTAGAATATTCCTCTTTCTCAAGAAATAAAAATTTTGAAAGGACCCGAAGTTATTTTTGAACAAACAGAGGCATGGAGATGTTTAATTATGCAAACCTGCCCTGTCTCTCTCTCATCACAGCATTGACACTCTAAATCCTGTTCTATTTCTTCATTCAGCATATTTTTAAACTAATACAGGGGGATGCTCCTACTTAGTAGATACACCTTCAACTCTTCCGCTCAATTCTGAAAAGCAAGATGTGTTCTAGTCAGTCTTTGTAACTGGTTTGGGGGAACAAGGAGTGTGATTGTTGAGGATAAAAATGAGGGGATGGTGTGAAAAAGAACACCTAGGAATCCATATTCCTTGCCATAGTGGGCATAACATAGGTTCCTCCAAAATGGAGAGATATCTCTCTCTCTCTCTCTCTGTCTCTCTCTCTCTCTGTTCATATGGTAGTTTGGTGGAAACAAGGATAGATTGAAATGAGGGGCTTGGTGTAACAGGTAAAGGTAGAAATTATCTTCTTGTGTTGTCTTCTATTGTTAAGAAGAGCTTTCCCAAATATCTCAAGATAGAGTGAAAGCAGATGCTGAAGAGTGATCTTAATTAATTGCACTTAACCAAGTGAAGTGGCATCATTGGCCTATAATATTAGCCATCTGGGTGGCTGTGCAGGTGACGAGTTCCAGAAAAGACTGAGTCATAATAAGACTCAATCTCTACTAAAAATGAAAATGCTGAATCATGAAGATCAATTGACACAAGAGCTTGAGATTTTGGCTTTGAGGTATGATGCCATGGAACTCTACTCAGGCAACAGAGTGAGACTCTGTCTCAAAAAAAAAAAAAAAAAAAAAAAAGACAAAATGAAATTACACCACATTTTCCCTAAATGCATACATGAGAGGCATTTCTTGGTTCTGTTTAAGAAAGTGGACCCTGCCACTTTTCAAGGTGTTAAACATAATATCACTCATGTGTGATTTCCTTCCTCTAGTGTTCT
>CAUYON010155546.1:62500-67157 GCA_963573935.1 Arctocebus calabarensis | reverse complement strand
GACTCTCTCATTCCCAGTTTCTTTTCTTTTTTTTTCTTTTCTTTTTTTTGAGGCAGAGCCTCAAGCTGTCACCCTGGATAGAGTGCTGTGGCATCACAGCTCACAGCAACCTCCAATTCCTAGGCTCAAGCGAGTCTCCTGCCTCCACCTCCCAAGTAGCTGGGACCACAGGTGCCCACCACAACGCCCAGCCATTTTTTGGTTGCAGCCGTCATTGTTGTTTGGCGGGCCGGGCTGGATTCAAACCCAACAGCTCAGGTGCACGTGGCTGGCGCCTTAGCCCTCTGAGCCACAGGCGCCAAGCCTTGCTCCCAGTTTCTAACACCATTTGTCCACTGCAGAAACCCAGGGGTATTGTCGAGGGAAGGAGGTAACTTAAAAATGCACCATACTCAGAACTGCTGTGACATGTAATCGTAAACCACACACTTCTTTTTTATGATTTTTATTTTAAAGATGGGAAAGTATAATTAGTATACTTCCCACTAGAACTGATAATAATAAATGCAGCATGGATCAGTACTCAAGTCTGTTGCTGGCCATCCTAAAATATCTAATCAGAAAGACCTGCCTGTCCAAAACACCCCAAAGCCATTTGCCTCGTGTTAAATCATTGTAAAAGTTTGGCAACTCTTCTGAGTCTGAACTGGGTCAGTGCTGTACTGTACTATGCTGGACTCTGCAAGTTTTCATCCTTACACTGCCCCTGACTCAGTTTGTAACCTTTACAGATCATTTCACCCCCATTTTTGTCCTTTTCTTCAAGAATGATGAATTTAGTTTCATGGTCACTGCTTATTAAAGGGCACCGTCACATGAATGGTTCCAAGCAAGGCCAGATCTCCAAACAGCCACCGGTCCTGCGGCAAGATGTCTCTACCTTTGTTCTAATCAGGAAGAGAAGATACAAAGTTTCACCACCAAACTTCACCTTGTGCTACATCTGAGTCTGAATTTTAACCACTTTCCTCTGCCTGACTTTGAACGTAAAAGCGAAGGAAAGCGAAGACTTGGATTCGGGTTGTAAAGAAGTACTGAATCTAGGTGGTCAGCAGCTTTGTTAGCATCGTCGGGGGCGGGCCTGAGGGGCGCTGCTGGAGTGGAAGGGGGAGTGTTGCTGGTTTAGTCTGTCATTTCGGATGGTAAAGTTAGTATGGGTTTCAGATTGCATTTTAAAAATGAGAATGGTAATGAGCAAGGAGCCAGGGGGAGATCACAAAGCACATTTTCCTGAATAGCTGTCCGTCTCCAGCGTGCGGCTTCGCTCAGACTTCCCGGCCGCGCAGTCCCCTCTCAGCTGTCCGTCTGCGGCCCAGGAGGCTGGGCCGTGTCTCTTCCTGGCGCTGCTTCACTTTTCTCTCAGGGATTTCCACGGCACGGCCGTTCTTTTTTCTAAAACTCTTCTGAACTGCCTGACTAAAAAATAAATAAATAAATACCCCAGTACAACATGAGCGTGGACCCAAGCAGGGTAATTAGGATTGATGTGCTCCTTTAGAGGCACCAAATCCTCCACCTCGCCTTTCTAGTGGCATTTCTCACCTGCGCATGGGGTGCCCACCTGTGGCTTGCTGGCATTGTCGCTGCCTGCAAATGGGGAGATTTCCAAGCTCCAGATGAAGGAACGCAGGGCTGCGTGGCGTTCCGAGAAGGCCCCGAGGATGGCGTGGAGTCCCAGTTTGTGTCACTGCTCCCTTGTTTATGTCCTTCCCTCCACTCTTCCCACACCCCCTCTCCAGATTTTTGCATGGCTTAAAAGCCTCTAGTAATTATATCAGCAGCATGGAGTCTATTTTTATCTCTTTTGAATGTGTGCAACATAAATGTCAAAACCCATAAAATCTCTTTTTAGCATGTACCTTGCGTGCACAGTTTTCAAAAGTGTGATGCAGCAGAGAGATGTTGCGTTTTGAGGTCAGACAGATGAAAAATGGAAAACTCTATTTTGCCACTTAGCTGCATGAACTTTCCGTAAGTCCCTTGCCATCGTGAACTATGAGCTTCCTCTTCTGTAGGCTGGAGTCCTCCTGCCAACTACATAGTCATACCTACCTGCTGGCAGGACAGCACCCAAGTTAATGTCTGAGATGGTCCTTCCCACAGCAGGTGCCCCAAACTCCTGAACTGTGTGTTTCTTGCTTAAATGTCATGACCTTTCAATGCCCTCTTTTGCCCTTTACCAAACTTAGAAACTGAATTGGAGTATAAAATGTTAGTAGCTCAGCATGACTACTGTAAATTGTCATAGGATTCAGTTGCAAATTTTTTTTTGTAGAGACAAGAGTCTCACTTTGTCGCCCTGCATAGAGTGCTTTGGCGTCACAGCTCACAGCAAACTCCAGCTCTTGGACTTAGGCGATTCTCTTATCTCAGCCTCCCGAGAAGCTGGGAATAGCTTCACCACAATGCCCGGCTATTTTTTTGTTGCAGAACCCACCACCCTCGGTACGTGGGGCCAGTGCCCTACTCACTTAGCCACAGGAACTGCCCCACAAAATTAATATAAATAAGAATAATACAGGGCAGCGCCCTTAGCTCTGGAGGTAGGGCACCAGCCACATACATCAAAGCTGAAGAGTTTGAACCCAGACCCAGCCAGTTAAAACAACAATGACAACTGTGACAAAAAAAAATAGCCAGGCGTTATGGCAGGCACCTGTAGTCCCAGCTACTTGGGAGGCTGAGGGAAAACATTCGTTTAAGCCAGTGAGTTTGAGGTTGCTGTGAGCTGTGACATCACAGTACTCTACCGAGGGTGACAACTTGAAACTCTGTCTCCAAAAAAACCAAAAAAAGAATTATACAGAAACCACTGTCACTGAAAATTGTCCCTAGACTTATTAAATAATAATAATAATACCTACCATTTATTTATTTTTTTTTGAGACAGAGCCTCAAACTGTCACCCCTAGAGTGCTGTGGCATCACAGCTCACAGCAACCTCCACTTCCTGGGCTCAAGCGAGTCTCCTGCCTCCGCCTCCCAAGTAGCTGGGACTAGAGGGGCCCACCACAACGCCCGGCCATTTTTTGGTTGCAGGGCGGGCCCGGGCTGGATTCAAACCTGCCAGCTCAGGTGTACGTGGCTGGCGCCTTAGCCCATTGAGCCACAGGCACCGAGCCAATACCTACCATTTATTAACTTGCTGTTGCCTACATCTTATCTTCATAGCCACCCAGTGGAGAGATAACTACTCTTAACCTCCACTTAATAAAGGAGGGCACTGGGGCAGGTTAAAGGTCTTGCCAAAAGTCACAAATTAGTAAGTTGAGTAGCTTCAAATTTAAGCAGCCTAACACTAGAGCCTAGAGAAAAATAAAATAATAAATTAAAAAAAAAGTATGCATTCACCTTGCTGGACTGCTCCAGTTTCTCATCCAAGGTTGGTTCTCCTCTCTTATTGAAGGTGTGCCCTTAGCGAGGCTAAACGGGCCTGTCAGAAGTGCAAGTGGAGCTGGAATCACTTACTCGGCTACTAGTTAAGGGTCATTCATGCTTCAAAGGCAAAAATGGACTCAACATGTTCAGGTGGTCTGATGCTGTAGTACATTTTTATGGCTCATTAGTTTATCTTTAATTGAACATAGATTCGATACATTTAGAGAGTTGTGGAAAAAGGTGTTCTTTTCTTAGTCAAAAGTTCTAGTCTAAGAATCTATGATTCTTCTGATCATAAGGAATGGCTAAGATGGAAGTGACAGGGGATATGGTCAAGATTAATGGCAGTACCCAGAGAACGTATTTGTGGGCCAATAAACAAAATCAAGTGTTTGAAGAAAGGACATACATGGGCGTGTTAGACACACAAGAAACACCACAACACATTTTATGGGTAAGCTAATAAGAGCCAGTTTATGCAGATTATCTCCACTTTTTTCATACTTATTTATTATCCCAGTTATTTTTCCATTGCTGCTGTTGCAACAAGCAGAGAAAAGCCAATGTAGTCAGAACCCTCTTATTTACATGTAAAGGCCACTACTGGTCAGGGTACTTAGCAGCCAGAGAAATGCTTGCTAGAACAGGGGCCTGAGGAACTTAGCATTTGACATTTAGAGAAGTATAATAATTTCTGAACACCACATGCTCCCACTTTTTTTTTTTTTGAGGCAGTTGCACTTTGTCACCCTCGGTAGAGTGCTGTGGCGTCACAGCCCACATCAACCTCAAACTCTTGGGTTCAAGCAATTCTCTTGTCTCAGCCTCCCGGAGTAGCTGGGACTACAGGCGCCCAACGTTCCAACTTTTATCAAACTTTAAAATCACTTTTCTGAAATTTACAGTTATTAAATATAATCCTTCATCTTTGCTATGGTGCCCTGATGAGTCATCAAACAAACTCATATATGGAAGTTGTTGAGAGAAGAAAAAAAAAGCAGATTGATGAATGATTATTAAATATCAGGGGATCTAGGGGGACCTACAAGAAAGAGCACCGGGTACTGGATGAATCATTGATCTGAAGAGCTCAGGCCTTGCTGAATAGAATGTTCCGTGACGTCCTGAAGACTTTACCACACTAACGGGTTAAATTTTTCACTTAGTAGTTAGGAAAGGAGAGAAGAGGGAATATGGAAAGGGAAGAATAAAGGAAGGAAGGAAAGGAGGAAGGACAGGATGACTGAATATCCTTTGGCTACTGATTAGGGCCTAGTTG
>CAUYON010155546.1:50000-52500 GCA_963573935.1 Arctocebus calabarensis | reverse complement strand
TGCCTTGCATGTACAAGTGACAAAGTTATTCCCATTTTTAAGTCAAGAATTTAAGGCTCATGCACTTTGGTGACACACATTCTATTTAGGAAGAAAATCTTTTTTTGAATTTGTCTTTGCCTTGTTGTACGTGTCACTAGGCTCCAATATTAAATGAAAAATTGGACCTTGAATTTAGTCCCATGATCATTACTCACCCAAGTGCGTAAAGGTAACAACTGTGATAGAGAAGGAGTGTCAATGACAAATTCCCCCTGGAAAATCAAGAGATGAAAGTTCTTGAAAAAGAGCTATGTCCTGTCCTCAGTAGCACATACCTGGAAATTGAAACTTATGAGGAAGATAAGGAGAAATAAAGGTAAAGGTTCAGGTGAAAAGTCTCAGAAGGTCTTTGCAACCCTTACCATATGTCAAGATGTTCTAAGAGAGCAGGCTAGCAAAGTCTTTTAGCCACTGATTCAAATATAAATGATTTCCTAGCATCTCAGCATAAGAAATTTAGGAAACCGATCTACTCATAAAATTTCAGAGGACTTCTTTTAAACCTTAAATCATATTATCAGCAGAGAGATTTTAAAAATGAGGTTACCTGTCTGTATCGTGTCTTAACTGAAGGATAAGCATGCTCTCTCCAATCATGGGCCTCCTACTTAAGTGAAGGACCAACTCCAAAATTGTGACTGGCTCAAGATCAAGTCTCTTTTCACCTGTAGCTCTCATCATATTGCAGCAGAAGACAAAAGAAGGCCCTGGAGTGATGGCCCCATTTTTATTATTATTTCAGTGTAATGCCAATTACATCGCCTTGCTTCCCATGTTAGTGTTTTCTACTTCACAAAGTACCATTGCACATAGAACTTTGTAGGCTTCTGTGACAACCTGACAACCTCATGAACAAGGAACCCATCATAATTATTTTTACTCCTTTTACCAAGTTTCCTTGGGTGATAGGCCAAGGCCTCACAGCTGGTTACATGTTGGTGCTGGTACAAGGCAAGTCTTCAAGCTCATAATTCTGTGAACTGCCTCTTTATTTCTATTGTTTCCAAACTATTGCAGGAAACATGGGTGTATTGTTAGATTCTGGTAATTGATCAAATTGGTAGGCTTCTATAACTCAAATTAAGGGGATCCATGAAAGTAACAATCATCAAAACAATTTAAAATTAAGCTACAATCTCCATTTTGCAGCATGAAAATCCCAAAAAGTCCCAGGGATTTCCATTCCCTTACTCTGATCATGTGGAGTTTAAATTTAGATGGCATTCTGCACTGGGAATTTGTATTATTATGTATGCTTTTGTTTGGCTGTTGTATGCCTGGAGACAAGCTTCCTAGTGCTGGCTTTGCAACCAACTGGTTGCACAGCCTTTGACAAGTCATCTGACCTCACTATACCCATATTACTTCCTTTGTCACCTGGCAAGGGGTGACTTCAAGTATCCCTCAGGCACTACAATTTTATGATTCTATTTCTCCAAATAGATGCTAAACCTCCTGAGGTGAGAATGGCACCTTCTTGTGTCTTCTGGATTTACCACTTTGTAGGTATTTAATAAATGTTTGATGCTGTTCTTGTAAGACTTATTGGTACACTTAACTTGAGTGGAGTTATAGAAAATCATTATTGACCACCTTATTAACAATTAACTGTCTATAATCTACATATGTAATTTTCCTTTACATCAATAAAACTACTGCTTCTGGTGAAGATGAAGTATTGCCCCTTCACATCAGTTCTTTTGCATGTTAGTACATTAGCAACTGATATCTTGTTTGTACTGCAACTGACAGGATAATGTAGAGAAAGCATATAAGTAGAAAAAGGGGTTAGTAAGGTAACGTATAGGGCATCTTCAAAACAACAGTTCTGGTATTTCAAATGTCAAGCTAATTATCAGCAATGTTTAAATGCTATGATAGGCCATTTTTGCAAATGCTGAAATTTTCCAGCAAGTATGGACATTATAAAAATGTCACATTTTGCTGCTATTCTATTACATGTCACCAGAACACAAAAATCTGAAAATAGAAGTTATATGTGTAGGCAATGAAGAGAAACCATTATTTGTTTTGCATATGACTGTAAAATTAATTGGCATAGTGATACTATTTAGAGTATTGTTTACTTGGAAGGAAGAATGGAGAGGATTTAATATAATGTAATCTGATGTAGTGAAAATAATGCTTATTATAGATAAACTATGAAGCCTTTTAAATATAGGATTTTAGTAATGCATATTCAGATATATCTTTTCAGGCCCACTTGCTATAAAGCAAATTTAAGTATCAGCTTTATACCCTTTGGTAACCCCATATTATACGTACAGTTTTAGAGAAAATGAAACTTTAATATGATTCCACATAAAATGGTGAGCCATGCCAATAATTCATATGCACTTCATATGCAAATAGTTTTATCTTATCCATCAATTATCATGTAAACATGGTATCACATGGCAAATTTCCCTGTAATACAGTACAGTACCTGTATATAATT
>CAUYON010155546.1:7500-42500 GCA_963573935.1 Arctocebus calabarensis | reverse complement strand
TGAGATACTCAGCCTGGACTACGTTCGATTCTTATTAGTATTATCATTGTAAAAATATAATTTTTTAACATTTATGTGGAATTCACTTACTTGAAAGATGTTTAACTGCCAGCTGCTCTGCTCCACCCTTTCGTATCTTCTACAAACTGGTGGGAAAGTAATTCAGGAGTTCTCCTACTCTTCAAACTCTCTTGTTTTAAAATATTGCAGATTTTGAAAATGACCTTCAATCATTTATGAATATTCAACTTTAAATATTTTCATCTTCACGAGAACATAGAGCTGTTGTTACATTTATATATTTTTCTTCAGAAAATGAGTCTGATTACCTACTGGGCCATAAATGCCAAGGACGGAAAGATATTTAGGAAATGGGTGGGAAGGGAATAAGGAATGTCTGTTTTAGACATTTCTGTGAAACAGTGAAACAAGTAGTTTTGATACCACTGAGATATTTGTTGCATAAACTGGGCATTCCAAGTTTTGATATATGGAATTGAGTTTCTTAAAAAGAATGCTGGCACAGATTGGCACCATCAGAGCTACCCCAAGGGAAAAGAATAGCATGAAAATAAAATGGGAAATTCTGACTTGTCACTAAAAGCTGAGCTACCAGAGGCATAGCAGCTAGCGTGCCTCTTCATAAGTACAAATACTTGCTTGCTTTTGACTCGCATTGAAAAAAATAATATCTTTCCCCTGTTTGTCACTAGAACTGCCACCAGAAGAAAAGCCCTTCCTTGGCTCCAAATAAGCACCTCTGTTTTTCACAGTTTGCAGTGATGCTTAAAGTAAATAAGTTCTTGTGTAGCCGGCACTATTGGGTTCATTCAATTGCCTGAACAAAGCTATTGTTTAGAGGTTTACAACAAGCCTTTTCTCTGTTTCCTTTAAAAGAGTCTTCCTTGTTCCTGTGTTTGGCATGCTTCGTATAGTAAGCCTTTCTACAATTTTCAAATACTAAAGATAATTTTCCCCCACAGAAGAGATGAAGGAAGACTATGACACCATAGGGCCAGAAGCCACGCTCCAGACCACAGTTAACAATGGGACAGGTGAGTTATGTTGACCACACTAAGATCATATTGTCCCGTGTCATGTGGATTTAGTGAGTCAGGGAAAGAAACACTGACCCATCCATTTGTATCTCCACGACTTAACCAGTAAGCCAGAGTTCACAGATCTCTGGTTTTGTGTCAGGTCAGATTTCTCTACATATTGGTATTTTATTAAGCAAATACATCCTTTATTCTTAAGTTCTTAATTTGCCTGTGAAGCTAAAGAATATTGAACTGTCTGAATGAATCCTTTCAGAGCAAGAGTTGGGTGAATTTCCAGTAGTAATTTTTGTTTTAAAAGACTGAAAAAAATAACTTTTAAATTGGAAAATGGTCAGCCTCTACTAGCTACCCTTGATATCAGTCATGGAGAATGCAAATGATAGGGTGTAATTTAGACTACGAAATCTTTTTTCAGAAAGATAAATTTCCATGAACATTCCTCACAAAAATCAGTCACCCATGATCCTTTTCATTCTTTCTTCACTTTTAATTTTCTGCATTTTTTAGCCCTAATGTTTTCCAGGCAGAAGTTTTAGAGAAGAATCGACAATTTCACTTCTTTTAACTGAAGCTAAAACAATTACAGTTGGAAGGTAGTAAGTGGTATTTTTGTTTTACTCCACTCCTGCTACCGAATGGAGTTACAGCACAATTGTGCCATTCCGTATTTCTTTACAAAAATGGCAACTTCTTTCACTTTCTCCTGTCGCTGGCACAAATTTACATTGACTCACTATGTTTATCTCTCCTTTGTTGGGTGAGACTAATTATTTTTGGTGTTTCAAATAGTTCTCCCCGCTGCCATTACAAATATTAACATAGCGCCCAGTGCAAAATTACCTTCCAAAACAAAACAAAACACTGAAAAAAACTTGCAGTGTTGTTAATGTTTCAGAAATGTAAATAATTAAGAGGTATATGTATACGTATCCCTTATGCTGATACACATCATAATAAATTGCTCACACTGTGCTTCTATTTAGACAGCCATTGATAATAACATAAAGGCACCAATTCACTTTCTTGGGTATAATAAAATAGAAATAATGAAAAAAAAATTTTATTCATTTGAATAATGTCAATTTAGGGTACAAAAATAAAATTATGCAATATGTGGTTATATATGTCAATAATTCCTAATTTTTAAACATAGCTCCAGCAATAAATATATCATGACGTTAGAAAAATTTTTCTTCTTTGGGACTTGTAACTGTGAAATGAATAGCTTGAACTAGTTTTCTTTTTCTTTTTTTTTTTAAGACAGAGTTTTACTTTGTCGCCCTTGGTAGAGTACTGTGGTGACACTGCTCACAACAACCTCCAACTCTTGGGCTTAGACGATTCTCTTGCCTCAGCCTCCTGGGTAGGTGGGACCACAGGCACCCGCCACAATGCCCAGCTATTTTTTTGTTGCAGCTTGGCTGGGGTCAAGTTTGAACCCACCACCCTCTATATAAGGGGTCGGCGCCCTACTCACTGAGCCACAGGCGCCGCCATGAACTAGTTTCTTATTAAGAATAATTCTATTTTTAATGTTCTATGTTTAAGGAGTACTATCACAATGTGAAAATAGAAAAGAAATGGGACAAAATAACATCACATAAAAACACAATAATAAAGAGATACTATGTATTAGATACTTTCTATAACCTTCCAACTAAAGGGATGAAAAATGGCCTCATGTGCTTTTTAAAGATAAATGTTAAATTTTAGCTTTAAGCATAAATGAAAGGTGATTTTTATTACCTTTATAAGCTTTTAAAGTGTCACAAATGAAGATTTATCTCTCAAAGTAACAATCTACTAACTGTTGTATACACCTCGTCTAAAGTGAGGTGAGATTAATAAAAATTGTTTCTATGCAGAAGGTTTAAAAATCAATCTTGAATATCTTTTTACCAGGCTTTGAGATCCACTTTTCTCATAATACTTACTGTTCCTTATAGTTCATACAAATTTAGTCAATAAATGAATCAATAAGTATTCATTGAATGTATTCTATGTATTCACTGTTTGTAACTGTGTGGAATACAGCCCAAGAAGACTAAGGCATGGTTATTATTTAATTTGGAGGATGTGGCACAGCACTTATAGCTCAGCAGGTAGGGTGCCAGCCACACACAGCAGAGCTGGTGGGTTCGAATTCAGCCAGGGCCTGCCAAACAACAATGACTGACAATTACAACCAAAAAATAGCCAAGTGTTGGGATGGGCACCTGAAGTCCCAGCTACGTGGGAGGCTGAGGAAAGAGAATTGCTTAAGCCCAAGAGTTTGAGGTTGCTGTGAGCTGTGACGCCACAGCACTCTACCCAGGGTGTCTCAAGAAAAGAAAAAATATATATAATAATTTGGAAGATGAGACTCACACACATGAAAAAAAACAAGGATGTACAGTAAGTGAAAGATAGCAATAAATATGCAACAAGTAGTAGGAGCCATAATTATTTGAATTAAGAAGTGGGAGAGATTCTATGGGGTTGGGTATTCACATAAGGTTTAATGAAGGAGACAGAATCTGAACTAAGTACATCTTCAGTAGTCATAGAGGAGTGAGGAAGGTCTTTTTATGGGAGCCAAGAGGGGAAATATATCTATTCAGGGGGTAGTGAGCAAAAAGATTTAGCTGAATCAGAGGGGCCTAGAAGGCTATTTAAGGGAAATAAAGCTGGCCATTTAAGTCGAAGTCAGCTGATGGAGAATATTGAGTATCCAGCAGAGGAGTTTGGGTCCTGGTTATTATACATGATTTCTGGGGGAGAGGGAACCAGACTCTGAGAAACCAACTCAAAGTCATTGTAGTCATTAGGTAGGAAGTAATAAAAATCTTGTCCTATGGTGGAGACAGTGACAAAATTAGCTACGTGACTTCTTAGCAACCAGTTGATTCTTTGCACAGTGGAGGCTAAATGGCTTCAAGATTACAGGTCTGCTTATTTAGAATACAGCAATACTTGCTGCTTCTATATTTATCAAAGAAAGATCCATTTTTGAGAAGATCTTGAACCAGATTTTAGACATAAGTATTTTCATATATATGGGAATAGGTAAATGCTAGGTGGAAATGAGGACTTGAAACCCAAGAAGTCAGGGCTAGTGATAGGGATTTGAGAGTCATGCAGATATATTCAGATAGGATCTGACTTCAGAGATCTATGAGATTTACCACTGAGCAGGAAGCTGAGACCAGGGCTCTTAGTGGTAAGAAAAATCAAATTCATTAGGAAAAGAAATTGTAAGAAAAGAGAAAAAAATTAAATATACAGAAGCAAAGGATTTTAGAAAGGTGAGACTGCTTAATTAAAAGCTTCAAATAACTGCATTTGAAAGAATTCTGAGCAAATGCATTGGGCTTGTAATTAAGAATTCACTGTCGATCCTCATTTTATAGCTTCTCTTTTAGGAAGTAAATATACATCTATCCCTACCTGTAAGTTCGCCACTTCTTGTGCTTGGCTTTGCTTTGGAAGCTAACTACACATATAATGAAATAATGCATTTTGTGTGTTGAAATTACTTCCAATGGGCCATCTCTTCCTTTTCTCCCAAGTCTCACTCATCAAGACGCAGCTATTTCCTGACTTTTTTCTCTGGCCATCCCAAGCTAGAATGGCATTTTCCTCCAAGAAACCTGTGGGGTTTGGGTGACTTTATTGCCACAGATTGTGGAATGTTCTGGATCACAGAGTGTCTTTGAAGAAATGAGGGAGTGAAAGAGAGACAAACAGCACTTGTATTTCCCATACTTATTTTTAAGTTGACATGTTTTTGACTCCTGGCTTGAAGTAACCAACCAGGCACTTTCATTTCACATTATTCCAGTCTTCCAAACTACAAAGGCTTAGCTACATTTTACTGTTCTCTGGCCTTCATGTCCTTCTCTATTGTCAGCCCACATCCTTCCTGTAAACTCTTTTTTTAAGGTCCAAATTCCCTTTTTAGAATCCCTAATTGCCTCTTAGTACCTATAGGACAAAACCCACATTCTTTGGGTCCAGTATTAAGTGCCATCCATTTCATATCAATAGTGCCCCATTCTTGTCAAATCAAATCCCTTGGTGATTTCAAGAAAGAATCACACTTATGCCAACCTCAGAGTCTCTGCCCACCCTGACCCTTTAGCCGCTTTCTTCCAGCCATCCCAGTTCTCTCCAGAACCAGCTCACATTCCATTTCCTTAATGTGGCTGTCCTCAAACACCCCAAACCACAGCAATCTCTTTCTTTTCTGAAATCCCACAGCCCTGAGGTGCACACCACTAAATTTTGCATGTTTAATATTTCCTCTTTATATTGTTTGCACCTATTTCACCTAGTTAATTTTTATGAAGATTAATTTTTTCAGCTAAAAAATGAGGGACATTATCCTGTTATCTATCTCATAATTGAGGCAATTAAATAAATAATGTATATTGACATTAGTAAGTAACAAAAAAAGTTTGCCAGAAGAAAAGGGCTACTCTGTTTTGTCTCAAAGTGCCCTGAACAGCAGAGAATGCACATGGAATACATAATGACTGGGAAAATGAATAAATGGATGAATATTTGATGGAGAATAAAATGGACTCTGATAAAGGAAGCCACAGTAGGGGAAAACATTACTTGTGGAGGAGACTGAGTCAGTATCTTCAGAGAGTGAAACCAGGGTTTAAGTCCCTGAAATCAACTTGTTAAAAGCAAAAGGAAACAGCCTAGAACAGTGGTTTTCAACCTATATGCCGAGGCACATTGGTGCCATGAGAGGATCTTAGCTGTGCTGTGAAAATTTTTAAAGATCATTAATTAAATTATTTTGGAAGAAGTTCAAAGAATAGTAAGTATATCCTTTTTTATTACTCTTTTTTTTTTTTTTTGAACAACGTAATTTAAGTGTGCTGTGAAAGTTTAACTACAAGTTAAGTTTGCCATGAGATAAAAAAGATTGAAAAACACTGGCCTAGCTGGGTGCTGTTGCGCCTGTAATGCCAACATTATGGAAGGCCTGGGCAGGTGGATTGCTTGAGCTCACAAGTTCAAGACCAGCCTGAGCAAGAGTGAGACCCTGTCTTTAAGAAAAAAACAGCCAGGCATTGTAGTGGGCACCTGTAGTCCCAGCTACACAGGAGGCTGAGGCAAGAGGATCACTTGAGCTCAAGAGTTTGAGGTTGCTATGAGCTGTGATGCCACATCACTCTACTGCGGGGTGGGGGGTAAAAAAGTGAGACTCAAAAAAAAAAAAGAAAGAAAGAATGAAAAACACTGGTCTAGAGTATCATTACCTTTTTTTTTTTAACAACAAAGTTAGATGAACAAGATAGCCAAATTGATTTATAACAACATCAAGAATTGCAAACCTGAATTTATATTAATAACTTTTTACATTGTATAATTTCACTGGTTTTAATGTGTGAAAAAAAAGAAATAAAATTGTAACGCTTTGACACATAAGATAAAGAAAGCTTTTTTACAAAGAACCCTACAACTTCCAAGAAGTAGTAAGAATTAAATTCAGAATAAAATTATTGGATAAAAGTTTTAAGAGTGTGTGAAAAAACTATTTCCTAAGAACATGAGAGAAATGGAAAAAGTTAGGAGCATTATAAACATAAGTTTGTCTATGTGCTAGTAGTAACAAGGATCTAAGGTATACAGTTATCATTAGCATTATTGCAGTTTCACAGGACATTAGGACTTAAATAGGACCCTGATGTTTTCCTCTCTGAACGTGTAAACATTATATTTACTTAGGCAGTCTAGCACTCTAGTTATAAAGGGCTATTAATAACCACCTGCATCTGTGCTTCCTTTGCTAAAGGAAGAAAAGAAGCACCTTCCATCCAGAAACCGGGCAAGGCCAGTCTGGGCCTCAGTTCTTCACCTTACACAACACAATAAAACCATTTTCCAAGAACCACCTATATCGACTAACTACAGTCATTAAACTTGCCTCTAGATTACAGTAATAATATGTATTAATAAATTATTTTACATATGAGAGGCAGTTATTGCTTTGGCATATGCCAGACTCTAGAGACAGATAACCTACATTTGAATTTTTTGTCTCTCCCAGTTACTAGTTACAGAAGTTGAGTATGTAATTGATAAGCCTTCATTTCTACATCAGTTAAGTGAAAACAATGATTCCCTACATACAGGCCTCACTGTTGGCATTAAATGATGTGTCATTTTTAAAATACCTGGTACAATGCTTAACAGACACTGGGTGCTTACCCTGTTCTGTTTTGTTTTGCCAGTTTGTTTGTTTGCATCTACAAGTAAGCTTTAAGCTATTTTTATTCATTAAGAAATGAATACGTTGTAAACTGCTTCCTCCCTTCACACTGGTTCCTCATTAACTTCTTCTCTAGAAAACAAAAACACAATATCTAACAAATTTGTAATGAAATGACTAAACAGTCAATTTTGAGAGCCTTTGCCAATTAAGTTCCTTTGATATCCTGGAAAGCTACAGACACAAGTTGTAGGACAAATTCTTTTCACTGTTCTAGCATTTGAGGTTAAAATATGAAGATTAAGAAATAGTTTAGTTTTCTATCTCATTTCATCTTTATCTGGCATCCCTTCTTTAATTGTAGAGAAGAATTTAGTAGTATTTATAATGTTTGTGTATAATGATGATGAATGCTGTCAAAGATTTTACCTTCACTTGACAACTTACGAGCATCAGGAATCATATCCTTTTTTATTTATGATTGACACATAATAACTCTACATCTTTATGGGGTAGAATGTGATGTTTCAATACATGTATAAATGGTGTAATGATCAAATCAGAGTAATTAGCATATCCATCACTTTAAACGTTTATCACTTCTTTGTGATGAAGACATTCACAAACCTCTCTTCAAGCTATTTTGAAATACGCAATACATTATCGTTAACTTAAGTCATCCTACTATAGAAAGGGCCATGAGAACTTATTTCTCCTGTTTAACTGTAGTTTTTACTCATCCCCCATTCTTTCTTCTTTCCCTGTATTCCCCATCTGGAATCAGCCTAAATGTCCATCAACAGATGAATGGATAAAGAAAATGCGGTATATATATCTAACAGAACAATATTCAGCTGTAAGGAAAAATGAAATCCTGTCATTTTCAACAAAGATGAACCTGGAGACATTACGCTAAGTGAAATAGTCCAGAAACAGAAAGATAACACCTCATGATTTCAGTCATAGGTAGAATCTAACAAAGCTGCTCTCCTAGAAGTGGCAAGGAATATCTTTCTTTTCTTCTTATTCAGGACAACAATCAATAAACAAGCAATAAAACATGTGTCCCTTATTAACACCCACTAAGATAGATACGATACAGTATCTATTTTCAGTGAGAGTGATCATTATGTACAGAATTTGAACTGAGGCTTGAGAAAGAAACTTTAAAGAAATGGATCACATTCTTGCCATTAAGGAACACACAATTTTATGGTGCCAAAAGAAAAAGCGAAACTCATAGTGACAGGAAGACAAAATTTATCAAAAAACAAAACAAAACTATAGCATCTACAATAGCTAAAGCTATTCAAATCAACGGTCACTTACTGAGACCCTACTAAGTCTGAGGCCTTTTTTAGGCATCATGAAAGATACAATGAGAAAAGAATGATCACAGTTATTAAGGATTTATATTCAACTGGGCAAATGAAACAATGGTAGCTGAAAAAGAAAAGTGTATGAAATGTTTAGTACAATGTTAGGACATAATGCATGCTCAATTATTTGCAAGCCATTGTTGTTATTATTGAGTATAATAATATTTGGATTGTGGATTAAGAAGTTTTATTTGAAATACCGCAAGCTATGTGGTTTCAGATGCAAAGTGTTCAGTATTGCGGAGGGTTTCCAGCAGTGCAGGGAGAAGTACTGGAGACAGGACAATAGAGAGGTGTCTTAAAGAGATTGCAAGGATCAAGGAAGGTTTTCTTCAGGACACAGACTTGCCGAGTGTGCGCCTTTGTGTAAAAGAGGGAAACACTGAAATGCAAACAGAGACTGGGTGAAAGATGAAGTATTTATTTACCAGAAGAGTTGTGAGGGAATAGCTTTAGGTGGTAGCCATAGCAGTGGACAAGAACCTGTCTTTTTTTTTTTTTTAAATTGAGACAGAGTCTCACTATGTTGCCCTTGGTAGACTGCTGTGACGTCATAGCTCACAGCAACCTCAAACTGGGGCTTAAGCACTTCTCTTGCCTCAGCCTCCCAGGTAACTGGGACTACAGATCTATTTTACTACAGAACACCCGGCTATTTTTTTGTTGTTGTTGCAGTTGTCATTGCTGTTCAGCTGGCTCAGTCTGGGTTCGAACCCGCCAGCCTCAGTGCATGTGGCCAGCACCATAACCACCGAGCCAAAAACCTTTCTTTTCTTAGCAGTAATATAACAAGAAGTGTTGGAGTCCGGCACACTGGGTCACACCTGTAATACTTGCACTCTGGGAGGCTGAGGTGGGAGAATCCCTTGAGCTCAGGAGTTCAAGACCAGCCTGAGCAAGAGCAAGACCCCACCTCTGCTAAATATAGAATGATAGCAATGGCATCCTGGGAGAAATATCATCATGGAACTGTATGATTTTGCTTGAATTGTAGTAGGCGGTGTCCTAAAACATGGTGGTGAAATGGATGACTTTGTACTTCAGAGCAGTACCGTGACAGAGTGGAGTTTGAGGGTGCTTACGCCTACTCTGCTCCAGATGCCTTTCAGTAGGCGCAGTGGTTTATGCAGTGTGGATGGCTGCTGACCAGGCTGCTTGTTGAATTAGTGAATAAATAAAGTGATGAGGGAATTGACAAAATAAGAACACTGATCTGAAACAGTAGTGGAAATTGTTGGAGTATGTTGACCATTCTTTTCCGTTTTGTGTGTCAAGACAGATGACATCAGGAATGGCTCTGCGGGAGAGGGCTGTGCGGGATGGGATATTACCAGGGGATGACACGGGTCCACTTAGTCTGAAGAGGTGGAAGCCATGTGAGGGGAGATCATTAAGCATATGGGGGCGGGAAACGAGCAGTATGTGAAATGGGAAAGCAAAATGAACCGTGAATAAAGTTCTTTTTTAGTTGCTAGTCCTAAGTTAAGCTTGAGACATATTTTATTTACTATGACCATGACATATCTAATAGCTAATAATAAAAATTCACCTTTGCAAGGTGCTTTGCAAAGTTATTCTTTACTGAGTGCCTTTAGAAACTTTATTAAAAATTGAATGATTCAAATTAGGAAAATATAATCCTTGAAGATTAAATGGAAACTTTAAATAAGCATTTTGAGTGGGGAGGCTGAAGAGCTTTTATAATGTTTTCTCCTCGCCCCACTAGACCCAGGTCGGGATCACCCAGAAAAAAACTAAAAAATGAAATAATTACCTAGGATTCAGAAGAGTAGGGACATGAGAAAACAAAAAACAAACAAAAAGTTTAAAATGTAATATTTCATGTATTTCAGCATATATATTTCAGTATATGTATATAGGTGTGGTATATAGTATACATCTCTATATAGCCACATACATATGTGTGTGTATATGTATATATTCTAAAGTGGGCATTGTAATTGTCTTTTCCCACATTATTTTCATGGTATAATAAATAATGTGATTTAGAATTATTTATAATGTCATTGCGATCTTTTCAGCACATAGGGCTTGTTCAAATGGTATTAGATCAGGCCTGATGAAAAACTAAAATTATGGAGTTCTCCCATTTTCTCTTCCTCTCACATCGAGTCACTATCATACAGTAGAAATAGCAGTGGGTTAAGAGTCAGAATATGGGCTCTGCACCTGTGGCTCGACGGGCTAAGGCGCCAGCCACGTACACCTGAGCTGGTGGGTTCGAATCCAGCCCGGGCCCGCCAAACAACAATGACGGCTGCAACCAAAAAATGGCCGGGCGTTGTGGCAGGTACCTGTTGTCCCAGCTACTTGGGAGGCAGAGGCAGGAGACTAGCTTGAGCCCAGGAATTGGAGATTACTGTGAGCTGTGATGTCACAGCTCTCTACCCAGGGTGACAGCTTGAGGCTCTGTCTCAAAAAAAAAAAAAAAGAAGAGTCAGGATATTTAAATCCTACATATCGTCTTCCAGAAATTAGTTCTGTAACTTTGTATCATTACCCTCACTGTACCTTAGTTGTGTCACCTGTTCATGAGGAAATTAGACTAGAAATTTTGGACTCTGCCCCACTCTACCCATTTTTTCTAATGAAATTTTACTGGAAGCAGGAATGAAGAAAACTAAAGACTGGACTGTGCTAGTCGGCGCAGGAGTGGGAGCCTGTTGGGGTCTTGCCTCCCACACCGGGTAGCCTCCTCGGTGTGCCACCTGCCCAGTCATATGGGTCCCTCTGCTAAGGGCCACCTCGCAGGCAGCTGGCTCTCCTGTTGCTGTCTTGAAATCCTTTGCAATTTCCAACGAGAGGCCCACATTTTCACCTTACACTGAGCCCTGAAAATCACGTAACAAGTGCTGATTATACTTCACAAAATACGTTAGAATCATAGTAGAATATAATCCAGGATGGGAGGAGTGGCATCAGAGAGTCAGTCCCCAAGGTACCAAATAGAAATACCAGTTTGGTCGAGGTTGAAGGAGCCTTCTCATGGTGTCTCCAGAGCATCTGAATCTCAAGAAAAGATCTAGACCTAGATTACAAGTCTTGCTTCAGCAAGAAATGCAATGGTGCAGTGTGAACTCCCCTAATGTGGCAATATTAGCAATAAGGTCAGCAGGCAACTAGTCATTAGCACAGAAGACATTTGCACCTTTATTATCCTCTTGGTTTAGTAACTTCCAATTCCTCTTATTCCTCTTACATGGAGTTGAAATGAATTAAAAATTCACTTTTTAATGAATTAGCCAGCTTTTTAAATGGGCGACAGAAGCCACACAAATTTGATCT
This sequence comes from Arctocebus calabarensis, assembly GCA_963573935.1. Classification (NCBI taxonomy): domain Eukaryota; kingdom Metazoa; phylum Chordata; class Mammalia; order Primates; family Lorisidae; genus Arctocebus; species Arctocebus calabarensis. The sequence goes on along the minus strand of CAUYON010155546.1, from coordinate 30,546 downwards.
TAATGTATTTCTTTGCAAGAGTTAAATGGACTTTTTGCACAATTATATAAGATCAGTGTATCAAATATTTCAATTAGGACCTAGATACGTAACAAGGAGGGAGTCATACTCTTATAGAGCATGCCATTTTCTTTTCTTCTCTCTTTTTTTTTCCCCCAAGACAGAGTCTTGCTTTGTCACCATCAGTAGATTGCCATGGGGTCATAGCTTACAGCAGTATGTCACTTGCTTCTTGTTTGTATTTGTCACATTTTTATAGGTTGGAAGATTTTTGTCAGTCAGTTACCTGTCATTGAAATCATCATTCTTAGTTCATTTGGAACATTGAGTTAAATAAAGTAGAAAAAGACATAGGTTCTGAGGAGGAAAAACAGCTCTTGGCTGGATAGACAGGAGGGTCATTTTCAGACTGTAATCAGTGTACACCAAGAAGAGCCTGTTCACTTCCTAGCTAATGACTGCTGCGCTTTTATTAGCTTTGTTTTGTGATTAGGAGCAGTTATCTCCACTTCACAGCAAGAGTTCCCACAAGAAATAACTGACACCCCAAGCTTCTTGACGAACTCCTTTATTCATTCAACAAGTAATAAGTACTGCTTTCCTTTTGATGTTGTTTGTTGTTTCTAGACACCTGTAAAATATTTTTCTTAATCTGCATATGTAGTTCAGAAAGTTGTGTTGTTTTGAGTTTTTTTTTGTTTTTTGTTTTTTTTGCAGTTTTTGGCTGGGGCTGGGTTTGAACCTGCCCCCTCCGGCATATGGGGCCGGCGCCCTATCCCTTAAACCACAGGCACTGCCCATTGTTTTGAGTTTTTAATTGAGAAGAATACAGATAAAATCCTCTAGCCAGTGAATAAAAAGCAAATTGATTAAGACAATTAATTAATTGAATTATTGAATTTTGGAACTTTGGGGATACCCCGCAAAGTGCACACTGGCTCATTTTACAGATGAAAAAATGGAGATGCAAAAACATGAAACAACTGAGCCAAAACGAGGAGTCCAAGGACCATAAACGTGGTCTAACCATTTAACTATTGAATGATAGCTGTGTTCCAGGCCCTGGGCTGGGTGCTGTTGACACAAACCTGAATAACACGAAGCTCTGTCAGTCACGGACATGTAAGTGAAAGATTATATGATTGAGATTTGCAGGTCATGTTCTGTAGGTGAAGAAGGAGGGTGTGGGCTCAGGTTGAGGTAGAAGCCACCCTACATGAAGGTAATTCTGTCTCACTTAACTATGTGAGATGGAGGACTGAATTTCTGGAATAGTAGTTCTTAACCTGGGCACATGTCAAAACTTCCTGAAGGATTTTTTAAGAAATAAATTTTTGGTTCATAGGTCCCAAGAATTTATATTTCAAATTCCAGGTAACACTGACGCTGTTGACTGTCTCATAACATTTCTTAGGTTTTGTGTGTCTCTACACAAAACAACAACAAGAGCACTGAATTGCTGGGCAAAATCACCTTCCTTTGTAAATCCCTCTAAAATATAAGAAAATAGTTTGAGTCTTTTTAGAATTGGTAATATACCAATTCCAAATTTCTAAGATTACACAGTAATGTGAAAATGAGTGCATAGTCTAACTTGGAAATTTAAAGAAAAGTCATGGATTCTATCATGTTGTACCAGTACACAGTTGTCAAAGTTGTCTAAGGGATAATAGTCTCTAAATTTTGATGCTCACCATCCCTTACTATAAAATCTAACTTTAAAATTAGACTTTACCCCTGACTGGGCCACCCCCCGCTGCGTCCTGCAGACCCTGCTCACTCTTCTTCACCTCTCTCTCCTGAAACTCTGACACCTGAGGGACTCTCAGTGCCATTTGAACATTTATTCCCTAGAGAAAGCCATGATAAAGCGAGGGTGGAGAGACAGGCCAGGCCACTGTACAGATTCCTGGGAAGAGAAGGAAACTTGTCCGTTGCTCTTGACGACCCTTCCCCGGCTCCATCCACGCCTCTGTACCAGTCGGAGGCCCTGCCAGGCTGCCCGCATCGCTGTGGAATGAGGAAAAGATCAGCCTGTCCCTCATGGTGGTTTTTAGATATCTGGTGCCAATATGTATGTTGGACACCTTCTGCAAAAAACACACACTTGCATTTTTAATGGTGAAATGCTTATATTCATTAATTAGTCAACTTGAAATAAGGTAGCCACCAAAAAATATATACCTCAGCAAATGCTGAGTATGTGTTTCTAAAGAAACCAAAAGATTCAATACAAATGACTGCCTTAAAAACAATTTTCTACGTTTTCTTATCACTGATGTTGTTAATTAAAAGACTGTTTTTCAACAACATGATAAATACAGTTACCTGGGTTTACAGTCGTTTCTTTAGGGCCCTTTCTCTTCATGTAGTGAAGCGAGAAAAAGCCAAATTATACGATAAATACATAATTTCTACATTGCACTGAGGAAGCATGCATGTACATGATCCCTTGTTTTATATGTTTTTAAATATTTTATATATTTAGGTCTGTGTGTGGCAGAATCCCAGCCATTTTATATGTATGTTTTCAAACGTTAGAATCACAGAAGTAGGAAAAAAATTACCAGCTTCCTGTCCTCATCTCCAAACATTCTCTCTGGCACTAGTGGGCGCTTGATAAACAACTATTTTTATTATTGTTGTTTTCCAAAGATATCTCTTTCTCTCTTTTTTTTTTTTTTTTAGATAGAGTCTCACTCTGTTGCCCAGACTAGAGTGCCAAAGAGTCAGCCTAGCTCACAGCACCCTCAAACTCCTAGTCTCAAGCAGTCCTCCGGCCTCAGCCTCCTAGGTGCCTGCCATGACACCCAGCTCATTTTTCTATTTTTAGTAGAGACAGGCTGCTCACTCTTGTTCAGCCTGGTCTTAAACACCTGAGCTAAAGTTATCCTCCACACCTGGGCCTCCTACAGTGCTGAGATTACAAGCGTGAGACCCCAAGCCTGGCCTCAAAAAACAGTTAGTAAAAAAAGATCAATGAGTGATTCCACTCAGTTTTTTCATATATACTTGCTACAGCTCTTCTAGATACTCCAAGATATTTTCTTTTCCAAAAGAATTATTTATGCATTTTGATATTATTAAAATGGCTCAACATAATATTCAAATATATTTCTTTCTTTTTTCTTTTTTTGCAGTTTTTGGCCAGAGCTGGGTTTGAACCCGCCACCCCCGGTACATGGGGCCGGCACCCTATTCCTTGTGCTACAGGCACCACCATATTTCTTCAATTCTTTATGAAAATTATAGACATGCAAAATACTGAGCCAGTGATAATAGAGTACCTTTCTTTCTATGTGAACACGCGGGCAGCGTCTGTGGCTCAGAGAGTAGGGCACCGCCTGATATACCGAAGGTGATGGGTTCAAGCCTGGCCTCTGCCGAACTGCAAAAAAAAAAAAGTCTATGTGAACACGTGCTTGTTACAAATAAAGGAAATAAGTGACAAATGGAAACTGAAAAGGAGAAAGCATAAGTATCAGGACCATATTATAATTTAACTACCTATAAACATTAAGTAAAATTTACTTTAAAGTATCTTTGAGGAAGTATTCTAAAGCAACTTGATTACGGGGCTTGCTGGTTTGGGGACCAACATTGTTTTATTTAGAGTTCTATTAATATTAATTTTTTTCTAGGCAATAACTTTAAAACTCAGTTTATATTGACGTTTATTATTGACTATCTAAAAATAACAATATCTAAGACAGACATAAAGGTATTTATAAAAGCACCACTAATAAGCAACATTAGTAAGAGTGGCCAACGTATTTCCAAGGAAATTGAGGCTTCCCTAACTCAAAGGGACCTAAAATTTCACCCTGACAATTTTATACATGTGGCCATCAGAAAATGATTTTCATTTATGAAATTCTTTTTTTTGGATTGAGAAAAGTTTATCTAACTTTAAGGAAGGTTGAGATATTTGCAAGATATCCGGGTAAATTTTAGGCCTAAATGCAAAATCTCTGGAGAAGGTATGGGAATAAATTACTTGAGGTTCCTTATGAATTTTTGTTATGGCTTGATTATAAATACCATGCAAATGTCCTTTGTCAGTGTATTTTGGCAGTTCTTCCAAGGAGACCAGGGAATGAAGAGGATTACAGAAGGAAGAAAAATGAAGTTGATTTTACAATACAAAACTGAAGTGGGAAAGTCTATAACTTTCCAGAAAATGTTCTACCTCATTCTTGTGTCCACTATACAGTACTACATAAATACAGACTTTCTAAAAACAAAAATACAGACTTCCTAGTACAATCAAAACTTCATCCTTCCCTATAATTTCAAGAGTAACTGATATTTAATCACATCATTTGTTCTGGGACTATAACAACTAGTGTGACTTTAGTTTTAAGAGACTGAATCATAATATAGCTTCAAGTGGAAAGGGGTTTTGGGCTCATAGAGTCTAAGGAGGGCGGCCAAGGAAACTTTCGCCAGGTGCATTTTGGTCTCAGGAGCGAGAGGCGCTAGAAAGGTACTTTCAGGATGTTCCATCTGAGCTGCTTTTCTCTACTTTATTCTATCTCTTCATAAACCTTCTTTCTCTAGATGGAAAAATAGCAATTTGTTCATTCTACGTCTTATTTGTATGTAGCTATAGTCACTTGGGGGGAAAAAAAACTGCCATGATGCTTTTTTGGGAACAAAGTCCTAAGATCATAGGGAATTTATTTATTTATTTATTTATCATTTTTTGCAGTTTTTAGCTGGGGCCGGGTTTGAACCCACCACCTCCAGTATATGGGGCCAGCACCCTACTCCTTGAGCCACAGGCACCGCCCAGCAAAGAATTTTTTGAATTCAGTTGTATCTGTTGACTACCCTGAGTCAATCAACAGGACAAAGATTGGCTCACTTTAAGGTGCAGCCGACCACCTAGAGGCAGCTTGGGGAACAAGATCATGTGGTACTGTATCAGCTCCTTGGATACCATAAAGCTTGGCAATAGGGAAATAGAGTTGTTCCAGGCAAAAAGGAATGTTGTAGTGCTAGGCAGGAAAGCAATAGGTTACTAGTACCTACTGCAACTCCATCAAAAAGCCACATTATATCCATGCTGGTTATGCCAAGGTCATGGAAGGTTCAACTCCTGCCCACTTAAGAGACTCTACGAATATGAGATATATAACCAATGGCATGTCTATACCATATGAAATAAAATCCTGATGCAGCAAATGGGTTTAAATGACAGAGTGCCAGGCGGTGCCTGTGGCTTAGTGAGTAGGGTACTGGCCCCACATACCGAGGATGGAGGGTTTGAACCCGGCCTCCAACCAAACTGCAACAAGAAAATTGCCAGGTGTTGTGGCGGGTGCTTGTGGTCTTAGCTACTCGGGAGGCTGAGGGAAGAGAATTGCCTAAGCCCAGGAGTCGGAGCCCTCTACTGAGGGTGATAAAGTGAGACTATCTCTAACCAAAAAAAAAAAAAAAAATGACTGAGTGCCATCTTCATGAACCCTTTTCTGAATACTCAGCTGAGCCCTACCAAACTCTTACAAGTATTTATGATCACCACTACACAGTTTATCACATAATAAATAATTGTTCTACAGTTGCCTGAACATTAGGTCAAAGTCTCTGCTCTACTATGTGTCTCTCATTTTATACTTCCTTTTACTAAAAGACCTCTACACCAAGATTAGCATTAAGGGCATACTTTATTCCTCATTCATTCCATAAATGATTCTTGAGAGACTGCTAATTTCTAAGCACTATACTCCATGCAAAGATTACAAAGATGATCAAAGATAGATCCTTAAAGAGAACACATGATTTGATGTCTTTTGTCCCCATTACACTTGACATAGAAATCTAGCATGGCCAAATTTGATCTAGCAATTGGATTGCCTCTCAAACACCAGTAGTGTATCTAGATGCAATTTAGTTTGCCTATCCAGAAAAATCAGAATTTTCCTCCCTTTTAAGCCAAAAGGCTATTAATGCAAATCCAATTGAATTTGCATTTGATTATATTTCTGATGGAAACATTCATATGCAAATGAAAATTCATGCAAAGATAGCCAGATAATTCAAATAGTTGCTGAAATATCAAGATAAAATTAGGATATTAAACATCCATCCGTCCATGTTTACCAGGTTACCCCAAGGTCATCAAGTGGGACAACGTTCTCAAAAAACTTAAATCATTTCTTAAACATTTGACAGCACTCAAATGTGTATGAGTTCAAAAGAAACTATTATGTTATTTTCTACTGTCATGGCATTAAAAACAAATTAGTCGCTGGTAAAATCAGTCAACTTAGTCAAAAGTTGGACTCAACATTTTGTCCTCCTCTTTTTTTACCATTAAAACAAAAGGTGACTTTTGATAGCTCTGACGTCATTTTGATGATCCAAAGCAATGAACAAATAGTTTATGCAAATAAACTAGGCAGTTCTTATGTACTGCCCAGTGCCTTAGGGATGTAATTGTAATGACATCATCACAACCATAACCAATAAGTATTCTTTGGAAAGTCCATGACATTGTGAGGGTTAAGTGATTTTAACTAATGTCTGTATTCTCTTATTAAATCTAGCTAAGAAAAGATTTGAGCAAAATATCAGGATATAAAATCTTAATCCACTACTACACATTCCAAACCTATCTTTGAGGTAAATACAAGCCTTGGAATGAGATGATTGTTCTAGTTAAACTTAATGGAAGTTGGAGTGGCAAAGGAGAAAGATTTGAGATCACAGTGTTCAAGATTATTAATGCTTACTTTGATAGTCCACAAGGTGTAATTCTCCCATTTCCTTTTGTTTTATCCTACATATTTGTCCCTAGTTTCTAGTCTTTTTAGAACTCGAGGATTCCCCACTTTAATGAGTATCACATACCATTCATCAAATCTGGAAAGCCTGAACATGGGGGTTAGCATTGCCCACCTTGACAAACCCAGTCCTTCCCCAAGCCTTAAGGATTTTACTTCTTTTTTTTTCCTGCAGTTTTTGGCCGGGGCTGGGTTTGATCCCGCTACCTCCGGCATATGGGACCGGCACTCTACTCCTTTGAGCCACAGGCGCCACCCAATTTTACTTCTTAAGTATTTCTCTCATCCAGTCTCTTTTCCTCATCTCCTTCTCCAGTTCCTTAATTTTTATTGTTCGCCTGGCTTAGGGCAGAAGCCTCCTAACTGGCTTCCCAAAACCTGTTTTTCTATTTCTCTGATCTCTATCATACTATAGCCAAAGTTGTCACTTAAAAATGCAAATAATCATAATTTCAGCCAAACACCCCCTTTATTTGATACCCTTTGATGGTTTCCTGTTTCCCTTTGAATAAAATCCCGTGCTCTTCCTCACTACTGGTCTGCTTCCTGCTGCCTCTCCACCCTCACAGTCCGTCTCCCTCCTGCCCTCTGCTCCGGCCTGTCCTTCTACTTCCAGAGGCATCTCGTGCTTCTCTCAGTCACCAAACCCCTGTGCAGGCTGCTCTTCCCCAGCCCACAGGCAATGTCAGGCTTCCTCAATTAAAATTGTCCTAAGCTTGTAGATGCTATCATTTACTCTGTAACTTCTTTTATACCCCCATGTAACTTTCTTTCATAATACTTATTTGACTTTGTAATAATTTAGTTTTGAGATATCAGTTATATTGCTTTTTCTCCTGGCTTCCTGAGGGATAAGACTAGATCTGGTTTTTTGTAAGACATGATGCCTAGTAAATACTAGGCATTCAAAAATGCTTTTGAATTAATAGAAGGTTCTTCTATCTAAATCTGTTCTTCTATCTAAATCCACAAGTTCATAATAAGGAAAGCCAAAAAAATAAATAAAAACAAACCAAAAAAAAAAAAAAAAACCCTCAATTGACTGGCTTGCTTCAAAATTACCCTACCACAATTATCCAGGAGAGTTAATATGGCAAATATGATAGTATTGTTTATGGTGAAGACTAAGGTGAAGAATCTAGTGGAGCCAAGGTTAACTGCGTTTAAAAAACTCTGATAATGGGCAGCGCCTGTGGCTCAGTGACTGGGGCGCCGGCCCCATATACCCAGAGTGGCAGGATCAAACCCGGCTCCCGTCGAACTGCAACAACAGCAAAAAAACTCTGATAATAGTATTCCACCAGTAATTGTACTAACAAAGTACTTTTTCCACTTACCTATGACAGACAACAGCTATGGGGAGGAACAGCTCCCTACCCTCCCAACTCGGCCTTATACAGAGGCTATTTAAGCCCTAACTTATTTCAGAAACACATCTAGAGGTTTCAAATATGCAAAGTCTTGTGACACAAGTTGTTAAAATCGGGTTACAACTATTACTCATTTCATAGAAATAGGCTCATAATTACAAAAGTTAAAATCATATTAAAACCACACAGCACTACAGCCAGTCTCTTGACTCCCTCTGTTACTTTTTATTTTCTATCAGCTGTGAGCTTAATTTTATTTTCGGCAGCTTTAAAATACTGAGCTAAAGACTGAAATTATAGGGAAACATAAACTGCTGCATTCCACGATTTTTTAACAAAGTTGCATTATTATCTCTCCAGGAATATCTGTCCTTCTGCGTCTGTCTCAGACCGTGTAGCCTCGGCTGCCTGTGGTGTTCAGAGGGTGGAGGGTTAACAGCTTATATTTAGCAACAGGATGTATCTGTGGTTAGGACGTTAAGTTTAGTAGACAATGAAAAATTAAATGTACCTTTCTTGAAAGAAAAGGAAGCTTTATATAGACTATTAAAATAGCTTCGAGTTTATATTATGTCTAATGTTTATGGATTTTAGAAAACAGTTCTGTTTGTTGGTCTTTTTAGATTTTCACTGAAAAACATTTTAAAATTTCTCTCACTCTTTGTGAATTATGCAGACTAATATTCCAGGGAGAAAGAAGTAAAATGTGCTTATTTCACTTAAAGCAAAGTGTCCTCTTTCTTGCATCTATTGTAAGAGTAAGCATTCAATCAATAACTGGTCCTCTTCCATACTTCTTACCAATACACCCGGCATTTGTAGTCTGACTGCCAGGCAGTGTCTTGCACTGACAATGATGGAGATGGACTTGGCCTCCTAAGAAAGCCTGGAAAAGACGTTCCGTCTCCTTTTATCATTTCAGTGAAGAATGCAAATTGCACATCAGACTTTGAGGAATACTTTGCCAAAAGAAAACTGGAGGAGCGCGATGGCCACGCAGTCAGCATCGAGGAATACCTTCAGCGCAGTGACACAGCCATTATTTACCCAGAAGCCCCTGAAGAGCTATCTCGCCTTGGCACGCCAGAGGCCAATGGGCAAGAAGAAAATGGTGAGACTGTAATTCATTTTTAGCCACTACATTGACCTCTGCAGCTGTTACAATTACAAATGCACTCCATGCCTGAGTGTTTACCTTAAAATTTGAAGAACAGCTGCAGAGGCATGGAATTTCATGAGCAAAGATTAGAACTGTAATTTTAGGGTATTGTGAAATTTTTTGTCAGCAAATTTGTGTCATTTGTACATCCAATAAAGAACAAGAACAATTAGAGCCATTGCTAAGAGATAAAAATATCTAAATTTATTCCTATCTTTCTGAAACATTTTACTTTTGAGGGGAAAAGAAAGTTTAGAATTACTGACCCTCACCTTTTGTTCGTCTCTACCCACACCTGAAAAGCTCCTTTACCCCGTGAGTTCCTGAAGAATCTGTGACTAAAGGTTCAGTAGGAACTGCCAGTCACCAAAAGAGAATTTCCTCATTTATCAGCTGATTAAACCCCCCCTCCCCAAAACCTCAAGTAATTAATTAATTTTCTAGCGCGGTGTGAGCTGATTCCAACAAGTCTGTCCTGGGTGTGCGAGGGGACTGGTGTGTAAGGGGGCTGGGTGCAATGATGGCACTCTGGTGGAGCAGATTGCAGTGATTCCTGTCATACCAGCCTGGGCAGTCAGCCCATTAGCTGCCATTGATTTACTGACCTTTTGGCCCGCTTCCCTCTCTGTCTTGTCTCTCGGCTACAGACCTGCCACCTGGAACTCCAGATGCTTTTGCCCAACTGCTGACCTGCCCCTACTGCGACCGGGGCTACAAGCGCTTGACATCACTGAAGGAGCACATCAAGTACCGCCACGAGAAGAATGAAGAGAACTTTTCCTGCCCTCTTTGTAGCTACACGTTTGCCTACCGCACCCAGCTCGAGCGGCATATGGTGACGCACAAGCCAGGGACAGATCAGGTGGGGGGGCATTTAAGTGATTTCTGTCTATAATAACCCCTTAGAGAAACGATATTGCTTTGATTGGCAATCATTATTAATTTTTCATGGCATTTTGAAGATGCAGATCTTTTAATGGTAATAGCTTTAATTGAGGTCTAAATGATTTTTTGATGGTCTCTTCTAATATGATTTAATAGTCTTATGTTCACGATCGAATGAGTGTGTTAATTTCTAATTTAGAAATTTTATTTGCACTTTAACTTGACTTTAGTTTCATTTTTATGTTCCACAAAAAGTGAATGAAATTGTAGCATTTTAATTATACATTATTAAATATCTCAGCAATTTTAATTCCATTTTTCACCTAGTTTTACTTAGAAATTTTCTTTTCACACAGGGTCTAAGTCATAGTAAAAGTGTGTATTTCTTTCATCACATAACACCTTCAGTCACTTAAAGAGTATTTTTATAAGCTGCTACTAGTTCATGAAATCTAATTAAGTGTTCTAAGGAAAATCAAAAAGGCACATGTCCATATACAATAAGTTGGATTAATATCAAAACATTGCATGTACCTTTAAAATGACCCCTTCTGATATGCATATTTACAGCTAAATGTGAAAATTGCTCTGCCTCTTTCTTCCTACTTGTCTTAAACATAAACACTCTATCTTGAACAGATAAGCATAGCTTCTTAAATCTTCAAAATGGTTGAATAGGATTGATTCCCCATGTCCCTTAAATGTTGCAGCAAAACTGCTCTTTCTGTCCTCCTGGGAGAATTGACTGCAAATTGATAATTATGATATGTTCAAATGGTAACAAAAATGGTGTGCCCTAAGTCATCATAACTGGCCCTTCAGACCTGGAATCCCATCCTATATGAGCCTTCACATCATACCTGTTTTTTAAATTATTAAACATGATATTTCTTATAAAATGTTTATTTTTTTCTTATAGGCTTTATTTTATTCAAATATGGAAAATAAGAATAAGCAAACACGAGCAAGCAATGGTGACAATACTCTATTATAGAATTTTACTATTTTAAGAGAACAGCTCACAAAGATCATTCCATTTATATCTGATTAGAGTTGTCACCTGAATGTTTTTCAAAGATCAGTTATTTTTTTGAAAAAATGCTTGCATAGTTACACTTATGTAACAGTTTATTTCCCCTTGCTTATATGCACAAAAACTCAAGGAAAAAAAAAGTGCCTAGATATTTATCTAGCATAACCGCTTTAAATTTCACATGCAGAAGTGTGATTGTGTTGGCGCATTATGAATGGTAGCTTTGGTGTTGAAAAGTCCCCTCATTTGCTCATGGCATTTACAATTAGTAAATTAAAATGATTGTATCATATTAACAGTGGCACAACTAAAGTTTATAGTAGTCCTCTGAGGGCTGCGGGGGGAGACAAAGCAGCTGTTGCTGTTTGTTTATGCAACTCAGCAACATATGAACGCTGGTCCCTCAATGGCGCTCGGCGGGCTGGGCTCTGCTTGATCTTTGAAGGTTGCTGCTGTTTGAACAAACCTCCCTGTGTCCCATGTAACACCATCTGTCTCACTAGGAATGTGGGAAGATTCAGCACACCCTAGCAGTTGTCATACCATTTCTGTGCTGTCTTTTTGCAAAAGGCTTTTGTGTCATTGCTACTTGAAAAGGCTGACCTCCTACCTTGAGCATCCAGAGTGGATGACTGTATTTTTTTTTCCAGAATTCTAAGTCACACTGCTTTTTTTCCCTTGTTCAAAAAGGTCAGCTGTGTTTGATTATATCTTTGCTGCTTTTAACTTGTCTTTTCAGCAAACTTTTTCTTTTTTGTCCCTACTCCCTAGCACACTACTAAAAAGGAAAATGAAAAGTTGTTGAAGTCTTTCCTACTGGCCTGTGATAAAACTGTTCAAGCAGATATAACCCAAGATGTTGTCTCTTGCATTTGATAATGAATCAAATCTGATATGCAACACCTCAGGAAAAAGACAGTGCTTAGATTCGCTACTAACACTGCTAATGGGATATTTAAACATGCTTACCATGCAATGAAATATTTATAGACAAGGGGTTTTTTTTGGTTTATGTTATTTTGATTTGGATTTTGTTTTCTGTTTGTTTGGTTGTATTTTGTTGCTGTTGTTTTTGTTTTTGCTTTTGCTTTTTGAAGTTTGAGATTAGGTCAGTAGAAGATATTTTTTTTTTTTGAGACTACTCAGAATCTCCAGGAAAACATTTATTTTTTTTCCTTATCGAAACAGTTGCATTCTAGCAGGTACTCTTAATATTTTGTAGTAAACACAAAAACAATAAACAACTTTATAATTATACTTTCTCATCTACAAAGGCTCAAAAAAACAATTTGGAAAAGAAAACATAGAAATAATTCTAAAGCAAGGGTTGGATGCACATGTGAAAGCACTTTTTTTATTTGTTCCAATTTTATTACCGACATTATCACTTTTATTGCAACTCTGAAAGACTGGGCAAATAAATAAGAATGCACTCAAACCTTTTGGGCTGTCTGAAAAATAGAGGCCTTTAAAAAATATTAGTAACAAATTTCCTTTGTTCCTCCTGCACAAGACTGATGTCAGTCTTTTCTCCTCTTTTAGCACCAAATGCTAACCCAAGGAGCAGGTAATCGCAAGTTCAAATGCACAGAGTGTGGCAAGGCCTTCAAATATAAACACCATCTGAAGGAACACCTGCGAATTCACAGTGGTGAGTAGCAAAGGTGCTGGCTGTCACATTTGCATTTTGTTTCATTAAGGGAATTTTATAAGATTGTTTAAATTTTACATAGTCCTATTTGTAGGCTTTTGGAACTACCCATTTATTCCATAAACTATATGTGCCTGATTTGTCTTCATGAGACTTAGGATAACATCAATAAGACTATCTTATAACAAGAAGAATACTTATACTTTATAAAACCGGCAAATGCTATCATTCATTGCAAAATCTAGAGGCTCCTTTTTGTCCCTTTGAAAGCCCTTCTCCAGATCAAAAAATTTTCACCCGAGGAAACTCAAATTACAAATTCTGGAGGATGTTCCTTTTTGATATCTAACCATGAAAGCAAGTTGAAGAATTTTGGATAAGAGCTTTATATGATAAATGCTCCCTGATTCCTGAGAGCTGTGTATCACAGAACAGTATCCTACCACTGAGATTTCTCCTTTATAACTAGGTTGATAGCTCTGCCAAGCATTTTATTACCAAATTGGATGCTATTCAAAGGACTAGTTAGATTGGTAGAATCAATGGAATTTCCAGAGAGTTGATTAAAGCCACGGCTATACTTCCCTTTAAATACTGTGACATCTTTATTGTGCTATTGACCACACATTAATCTGACATTCTGTTTAAATAGAAGGCTGCCGATGGCAAAACAAGATTTTGGATCTTAGCTGAAAAAGGCATAGACGGCCCTACCTTTCACTGCTAACATCTTGAGTTATGTCCTCCCAGGGTAGATAGAGCTCAGAAACAGTTACAGTTGCATAATTCTAATCTAAGCACCTAGCATCTAGGGGTACCTCATTGATTTCCTTCCATTTGGTTTCACAGGTTCTTGTCTTGGTAGACAACTACAAAGAAAAGTAATGTTAATTTTAATTATCATTTTAGGTGAAAAACCTTACGAGTGCCCAAACTGCAAGAAACGTTTCTCCCATTCTGGTTCCTACAGTTCACACATCAGCAGCAAGAAATGTATTGGTTTAATCTCGGTAAATGGCCGAATGAGAAACAATATCAAGACGGGTTCTTCCCCTAATTCTGTTTCTTCTTCTCCTACTAATTCAGCCATTACCCAGTTAAGAAACAAGTTGGAGAATGGAAAACCACTTAGTATGTCTGAACAAACAGGTTTACTTAAAATTAAAACAGAACCACTAGACTTCAATGACTATAAAGTTCTTATGGCCACACATGGGTTTAGTGGCACTAGTCCCTTTATGAATGGCGGGCTTGGAGCCACCAGCCCTCTAGGAGTTCATCCATCTGCTCAGAGTCCAATGCAGCACTTAGGTGTAGGGTTGGAAGCCCCTTTACTTGGATTTCCCACCATGAATAGTAATTTAAGTGAGGTGCAAAAGGTTCTACAGATTGTGGACAATACGGTTTCCAGGCAAAAAATGGACTGCAAGGCTGAAGAAATTTCAAAGTTGAAAGGTTACCACATGAAGGATCCATGCTCTCAGCCTGAGGAACAAGGAGTCACTTCTCCCAGTATTCCACCTGTCGGTCTTCCAGTAGTGAGTCATAATGGTGCCACCAAAAGTATTATTGACTACACGTTAGAAAAAGTCAATGAAGCCAAAGCTTGCCTCCAGAGCTTGACTACTGACTCAAGGAGACAGATCAGTAATATAAAGAAAGAGAAGCTGCGTACTTTGATAGATTTGGTCACCGACGATAAAATGATTGAGAACCACAACATATCCACTCCATTTTCATGCCAGTTTTGTAAAGAAAGTTTTCCAGGCCCCATCCCCTTGCATCAGCATGAACGTTACCTTTGTAAGATGAATGAAGAGATCAAGGCGGTCCTGCAACCTCATGAAAACATAGTCCCCAACAAAGCCGGAGTTTTTGTTGATAATAAAGCCCTCCTCTTGTCATCTGTACTTTCTGAGAAAGGAATGACAAGCCCCATCAACCCGTACAAGGACCACATGTCTGTACTCAAAGCATACTATGCTATGAACATGGAGCCCAACTCTGATGAACTGCTGAAAATTTCCATTGCTGTGGGCCTTCCTCAGGAATTTGTGAAGGAATGGTTTGAGCAACGAAAAGTCTACCAGTATTCAAATTCCAGGTCACCATCACTGGAAAGGAACTCCAAGCCGTTAGCTCCCAACAGTAACCCTCCCACAAAAGACTCTTTATTACCCAGGTCTCCTGTAAAACCTATGGACTCCATAACATCACCATCTATAGCAGAACTTCACAACAGTATTACAAATTGTGATCCTCCTCTCAGGCTAACAAAACCTTCCCATTTTACCAATATTAAACCAGTTGAAAAATTGGACCACTCAAGGAGTAATACTCCGTCTCCCTTAAATCTTTCCTCCACATCTTCTAAAAACTCCCACAGTAGTTCATACACTCCAAACAGCTTCTCTTCGGAGGAGCTGCAGGCTGAGCCTTTGGACTTGTCATTACCAAAACAAATGAAAGAACCCAAAAGTATTATAGCCACAAAGAACAAAACAAAAGCTAGTAGCATAAATTTAGACCATAACAGTATTTCTTCATCATCTGAAAACTCAGATGAGCCTCTAAACTTGACTTTTATCAAGAAGGAGTTTTCAAATTCAAATAATCTGGACAACAAAAGCACTAACCCAGTATTCGGCATGAACCCATTTAGTGCCAAACCTTTATACACAGCTCTTCCACCACAAAGCGCATTTCCCCCTGCCACTTTCATGCCACCAGTCCAGACCAGTATCCCTGGGCTACGACCATACCCAGGACTGGATCAGATGAGCTTCCTACCACATATGGCCTATACCTACCCAACTGGAGCAGCTACTTTTGCTGATATGCAACAAAGGAGAAAGTACCAGCGGAAACAAGGATTTCAGGTAATGAGACATACCTTTTCACTCTGAAGAAAGGAGGTGGCAATCATACTGTTTATATGCATATAGGAAAAAAAAAAACCCTTAGTGAGAAAAATCAGGAGAAATAAAGGAATTTGTTTTAAAGTGAACTTAATCCTTTCAGTGGACTAGAAAAACAAATGGATGCAACAGTGGAACACTGTACTCCAGAAGCATGTTCACTTGAAGAAAAAGATAAAGAAGCAATTAATGTTAATTTTTGAGATTTATTTAGGTTAATTCATCCACAGTTAGAACTGTACATTGATAATAGTATTTGGTATGTTTTATAGAAGTGCTAAAAGTTAAAGTTTATTAACAGTTATGTGCTTTTCAAGATGTGCACATCTTGCTGTAACAATAGGTACTTGGTTTTAGAGAAAATAGCTTATTTTGAAAAGCATTAAAAAAATATTTCATGCATTCCACATGACTTCATACCAGATTTTTCAAACTAGCTAGTAATTTATGGTCTATCAAATTCACGCAGGTATATTTTAACATTATGCAGTTTAATCCTTGTTTGCAAAATAGGAGGGTAAGTAGCAGTGCACCTCTGTAACAGCTGTTCCAGTATTCTGATTTATAGTACATCTACTGTCTTTGTAAATGAATTTAAGCCTATTTAATCTCCGCTAATATTAATTAGTGCAAACGTAGTCTAAGAAAACTGAACTGTGGGCTAGCAAATGGAAATGTATGTTATCATGCAAGTTTGCACTCCTTTGGATCAAGACAAAATAAATATCAAGAAATTTAATAATTTACTGATCCACATTCATTATTGCTCAATGCTGAAGGCTGTTTTAACATAGAACATTGATAAAAAGTGTTATTAATATTCCCTATTTCAAATTAGAAAATTAAATATAAAAATATAGCTTCAGGCCTTTAGTTGGTAGACATACATTTAAATAGATTGCATAATAATAACATTTTGTACCTAAATATAAAATTCAATTAAAATGGGGTTTCTACAGCTACAGATCATTTCTAAAGTTAAGCACACTGGAAAATACACAAATTCCAATGTTTAATTTTCACTTGGGTATTTCCTAGTAGAAAGAAAATGAAGGATTTTAGAAAAATTTATGTTTCTCTCGTCTTAGAGTTGACTATTTTCTGTCCTTGAAAAATAGTGAGCTCTCCCATCCAGGGAAGAGATGGTTTATCTTTTTGCTGGAATATGAGACCTCATGTTGTTCATGGAAGATATTAATTTTTTAAAAATTAGACCAATTAATGCAAGCATTTTTGAGGTTGTCCAAACGTCAGCCTGTTCAAAGGTGTTTGGTATAAGCAAAAAGTGAAGCCACTGTGTTGAACCGTGTGATTATATCACAGGGAGAATTGCTTGATGGAGCACAAGACTACATGTCAGGCCTAGATGACATGACGGACTCCGACTCCTGTCTGTCTCGCAAGAAGATCAAGAAGACAGAGAGTGGCATGTATGCATGTGACTTATGTGACAAGACATTCCAGAAAAGCAGTTCCCTTCTGCGACATAAATATGAACACACAGGTATGAGTGACTTTGACTAGCTGGTTAAAGCTTCCCAGCCTGCTGTACATTTCATAATATTTAATGAGCACACTTGTGCAACATAAGATGTAGCATATGCTGATACCTTCAACAAGGAAGAAATAATGCTTTTGCCTAGCTCAGTAGGACTTTTTGTTGCCTGTTTATTGGATCATTCATGTGTTTATGAGTATGCTTGTCTTCTTATCCTTCGAGTTATTCTGTAAACCAAATTTACAAATCATGTCAAAAGAGCATTCAAATGGCCAGGGCAATGAAGTGGCACCCTAGAGGCCAGTTACTGAAAATATCCTCAAATTCTTAAGCTATGATGACCTTGTCGATGCATATCATAAGAAATTCAGTTGGTGATGTATTCATTTCATCATCCAAAGCATTGAGTAAGCCACAATCTGGAGGCAATGTTGTGTCGTTTTAATCAATTGACTACATTTTGAATCAGCTGAAAGTATTAGTACTATAAAAGAAAAGACCAAAATAGCTACTGAAACCACCTATTTTTGGAAGACTGAAATATAGTTATCTAAATTTTTAGTTAATTTCCAATGCATGCATTACTAATTAGGAACAGTTACCAAGAGTTGACAAGACACCATTCTTCCCTATGAGTAAAGAGATGATGGGCTAGTTAAAAAAGAGAGAAAGAAAGAAGGTGAGGTATCTAATGTAAATTATTATTTCCCACAATCCAAGATGTGATTTGCAGTTCTGTGATTAAGTTCTAGCCGGGTTCTCTCCTTCCCTCCCTGTGTACTTCTAGCCTTAACAATGAACTAACTCAGAAACATCCCTGCTCCAGCCCACCTCCCATTCTCCCCTAGACATTTGGCATGCTCTGCTGGCCTTGGATAGGACAAGAAAGGCTTTGGGACCTCAATCAAAATATTGGCAAGAGGGAAAAATAGGGACGGGGGTTGCAGGTTAGGAAAACCTCTCATTTTAGACAAGGGAGTCTACTATCAAACATTTTAATATGAAGGGGAAAAATCGACCTAAATATTAATGCTTTGGGGAAGACAGTTATGAGGAGGCAAAAAAGAAAAGAAAGAGGAATGTGAACACTTCTTGTCATATTTTGACTGCCTGTATGTATGTGGCATTCTTTCTGGTGAGTGAAAACTACCCTTGAGAAGCATTTGTACTTATTATCATCCCTCGTTCCTCACTGGGCCTGCCAGCACCTGCTTGAGAATGGGGAGAGGGGGGTGTGTTCTTTACATTGAGGTCGAGGGTATTTATGACGAGAGCAAAGTTGATAAATAGCAAAGCCACACAAATATTTTCTTTAGTACTAATTTCTATTTAAGCGTTTACAGAGTAAAGCTATTTTCATACCTAAATTCATTTTAGTATTTCAATCAACCTCAAATATATTTTGTATTCCATTATTCAGCTACAATAGGCACATCCCTGAAGGCATCTTTCCCTCTCTGATTGCTTTTATTATATGACCATGTGCAAACTTTATCATTTACCACATGGTGAGTGGAAAACTTTTATTTTAGTGAGGGCTATCATACATATAGATATCCGGTCAATATATTTATTTATTATAAATGAGATAGTCTATAAGCTTTATAGGCATATAGATAGTTGAGAGACCCAAAAGTTGACAAACACGAGTATGCATAATTAACTTGAAAAATAAACTTTATTTTAAAAAGTAAAGCTAAAATATTCTGGTTCTTTAAGATGCGAGATCTGCTGTCTGGAAACACTGCCTAGCAACAAGACGCTAACCATCCCAAGATGTCCCTAAACTTGTGATTAATTATCCTTCTGTTGGCTTCCCGGCTCGTCAGGTTTCCAGCATGTTAACTTTTTGGTCTCTTGACCAAACATCTCATGACATTACTGTTGTCAGTATGTTTGGTTCCATCCAAGTGAAGTTCTGCATGAATTTTCTATCTGTGTGATATATGTGGACATTTAGTCCATTTTCCTATATTAATTGGGCCCACAAGTCTTTTATTTGTTTATATTAAGCACTAGTAATATTGTGAGTATGTACGAATACAAAAATTATAAGTGAGAACTGTTTGGGGGAGTTGATTGATTCTGAGGTTGGGAAATAAAGTTGAATTGTCATCTAATTATATGTATTAATTATGAATGTTTCATTGATAAAGTATGTTTGCTATAATTTAACATATTGAATCATTTAAATCAAGAAGGAAATTATGACCTACTTATTCATGGGATCTACAGCTTTTTTTGCCTCAACCTGTTTAATTTATTCCCTAGACAGATACCAGAGTCTTAAGATTTCATTTTTTTTACCAATGACTATTGCTTGCTTGCTTTTCCTGAGCCCCAGGACTAAGACAGAGGAAGGAAACACTATGTAAATGTTGACTTAATATGACTTATCTGTCACAAACGAAGACTGTGAAATTTAAAAAATTTGAAACTCCTTGAGCACTGTCTACCAAAATTAAATCTGGCCTTTGCTGAGTGCTTTCTCTACTGAGGCATTGAGATAGATGCTTTTCTTTGTTGAGACATTGTCATAGCTTCCTTATTTAAAAAAGTAATAGAGACATTTCTACTTTTGAGTAGATACAGTCTAAGTTTTAAATTACTAGTCAATTTTTTTCTCAGTTATATGGTAATTTTTTTATACCACAAACCTTCCATTTATTACTAACTTCGGTTATCATTATAGCTGTCAAGTGAATCATGAACTTAGATATTAGAGAAAATATTTACCCTAAAAAAGTTTTGATTCACTCAGTATCAATTTGGATATTCTCAATCTTGTTCATGTGGAAATTTAATTCTAGGACATCTTGATTTGAACCAGGTATACCAACCAAACAAGTTAAAAATAGGTGAATGTCCAAGTCAGTGCCTATTTAAATTCAATTTGTTAAATGCTGATGAAATGGCAGGAGATCAGAATATGAACACTTTATTCTTTCAGGTTGTCAGTTTATAATGCAGAAATAATATATTTATTGTAGAAGCATATTGTTTATTAGCAAATGAGTCCTCTGGAAATTGATGGTCTATAACCATAGCATATCCAGAGGATGGCTTGTACTTAGGCAGGTATCACCCAAGCATTTCTAAGAGGGCTTGGCCTCATGGAGAATGCTCTCTGTCTGTATCTCTCTCAAGACACTGCTCTCAGTTTTGTTACTTTGGAAAAGAGAGAGCCAAGAGAGAGCCATATAAACTATTATGTTCATTTAAAATTATTACCATGGTTTCCCCATGAAGCGACCTAGCTGACCTTCCGTGTTCCTGAGCTGATGAGATATTAATATCCACAGAGGTTGTGGACAGTTCTTCCATGTATTCTGTAGCAACTAAAGCACCAAGAAATTTTTCACCTATGATTTCTCTTCTCTCCATTCAGATTCATTTCTTCCATGTACTCTGCTCCTGCTGCATGTCTCCTATTTAGAACTTGAGAAATTATTGAACATGTATTAATGAATAAGAATAAAATGATCTAACATAAATTGAGTGCCTACTATGCGCAATCCTTGCACTTCACATACATCGTCTCTCTTAGTTCTTATATCCACCCCATAATTTAAGTCCCCAAATGAGCTCCCGTTACCTACAAAGACCTTGATCCTGAGAGAGAGGTAAATGTGCCGGAGTCTGCACAACCAGTTGTAAAACATTTGAACCCAGGAAGTCAGATCCCAGAACCCAACTCTCCTACCTAACATAGTACCTCCCTGGCCCTGTGGGTGAATCACTAGTGCAAGAAATGTCTTATCCTTTGTCCCAGTAGCATCCTTTCCATGTCCACAAATAACATAAGGACTTGAGGTTTCCTAGAAAGCAAACCCTTTTGTCTTTTCTCCAAATACACTTATGCTTCCTGTAAAATTACCTCCCTACCACGGTGGTCTTTTCAAATGGAAAAGCATGCTATCTTTCCAGATTCTTGGCATGCCATTGGAATTCTGTTATCCAGTTTACCTCATTGGAAACATCTTTTCCAAAAATTAAGGAACAGTTCTTGTGTGGTTTGATTTATATTTCTCTTCTTCACACTGTTAGCTGCCTTGAAGTAGGTAACTAGAATTTTCTGTATTTCCAGTAGTACTAGTAGTCGCCAGCAGATATCTTTCTGACAGTTAAATAACTTCTCCCCACTCTAATATTATGCCTTAACCACATCTATCATCACTAAATTTATATTGGACATACCAATAAAATAAAGACCATTAATGAAATAACATATAGCAGTGTGCAGCATTTTCTAAATTCTGGCATGCATGCCCTGGAGGCACTCAATAACATTACTGAAGATATTTAATTACTAATTGAGATTTTATATCACTACATAACTGAATACCTGAAGTGTCTAGAATGCGTTCCCAATCTTATTAACGTGACACTTAGCAAATGAAAATGGGTGGACTCTACTCATGTTGCTTTTTAATTTAATTTGCTGAAATACGAGTTTGTATTGGAAACGTAAGCACATAGCCTCACGATGTTGTGACGATACACGGTGCTCTACATGACACGTTTCTGACTTGCACTCTGGAGCATCAGAATAATAACTCTTTTTTTGTCAGTTCTATTTTGGAAATAAACTTTTAAGTATGGCAGCTATGGAAGGTGTTGAAGGCATTCCAGTGCTATTTGTGGCCTGGAATCAGCCAGATGTGTTTAGGCTTGGCACTGGTTTCAAGTTCCAAACACTGGTTAGAAACTGCCTGGAATGCCAAAGGAAATACAGCATTCTCTAGCTGAAGAGTATTTTAACACTCAACAAGTGGTTGACATCTTATGGAAAACGTTAGAAGGAAAACACTATTTGGAATTAGTTCAGCCTCCGTGCTATACATCCGTCTAGTTTGTATTTTCTAATGGTTTCTTCTCTGATTTTTATTCTTAGAATCAGATGACTGATAAGACTTTTCCTAACCTCCTCTTTCCTCTGTTTCTTCTGCTCCCTCCCAAGTTGGCTCCTGTTTAAGACCTAGAGCCCCTTTTCAGAACAACTCTATGTAACAAGCAGAGGATATAAGTGCCAATGCAACGATGATGCCACCATCGTCACTTTTGTTCAAGTCCTTGTTTAAAAATGTAAGGAAGAGAATGACCTGAGGAAATACATGCTAGATCAATAGAAAGTCGTGCTTAATAGGACAATTTCAAAGTTTTTAATGAAATTCAGTTAGGCATTAAAAGCTTCCTCCAGCAGCTAAGTTCTTCTTGTTTATTACCCACCTTGCGCCAGCAAGCATTAGGAAGCCAAATTATGAGATGAAAGTGCGTCTTCCTAACTCTCCTGCAATTAGACCGGGGTGTGTCGACCTTTCAGACATAAGCCGACACGCTTATGCCTGAGTCTGGACACACGTGCAGAATTCTTGGAAAGAGAGACTTCCTGCAAAGACACTAATCACCCTGTCATCTTGTTCTTTCTCCCAGGAAAAAGACCACATCAGTGTCAGATTTGTAAGAAAGCGTTTAAACACAAGCACCACCTTATCGAGCACTCGAGGCTTCACTCGGGCGAGAAGCCCTATCAGTGCGATAAATGTGGCAAGCGCTTCTCGCACTCGGGCTCGTACTCCCAGCACATGAATCACAGGTACTCCTACTGCAAGCGCGAGGCGGAGGAGCGGGAGGCGGCGGAGCGCGAGGCGCGCGAGAAGGGCCACTTGGAGCCAGCCGAGCTGCTCATGAACCGGGCGTACCTGCAGAGCATCACCCCGCAGGGCTACTCGGACTCGGAGGAG
>CAUYON010155546.1:0-2500 GCA_963573935.1 Arctocebus calabarensis | reverse complement strand
TTAGAACTTGAGACATTTGTGATGTTGGCTGTTTAAATCTTTGTTACCTTCGCTGTGAATTGAAATTGTACATATTTAGTAAATCATGCAGACAAAACAAACTTTTTAGACAATATTTTTATTGGAGAGTTTTCTTTTCCTGTATCCATGTTAAAAAAAAAAAACTCCTTTCCCAAAATAAAAATGTCAATACTAAATTTAAAGAAGTATAAAGGAATGATTGCTTCCTTTAGAGCAAAATATTTAAATAAACATGGAGATAATTGGCAACATGTTCTTTTCGGGCTAGCAGGCCGTGTCCAATTTTTTGGGTCTGATGTTTCAGAGGGCCTCTGTTTCAGGATTGAAGATGATATATTAATCTTGGAATTAAACAAATGCTATTAAATAACAAATAAATCCCTTAGTCTTCATTTTTAAATGAAATATGGAATTAGAGAACTGACACTGAGATGAGATGACGCTGAATATGTCAAGAGCTAAAACTTTCGCGGTTAAAACAGTCACCCACCACCTACAATCCAGCATGACATGTTAAAAGCTCCAAAAAACTGAAAATAATAAATGAACACCACTGTTTCCATTTGGCCTTGAGATGACTATGCCAAAGGATTCTAATAATTTTAGTCAAAGAAAATGATGAGTAAAAAATAGATGAAGATTAAAGTGGTGACAAATGATCTTTTAAGTATTCTAATTGGTCTTTCTCATTCATAGCTTTGATTCCACAGAAATTGCAAATCCTGATGATCCTGATTTGTAAGTGCACCCAGTCAGCTTTCTCCCTTTTACTCCACAGAAAATGCCTGTTAGATCTGGAACGGAGAATAAGCCCCCAAACTGTTAAAAATAGATTACTGCCCTGGCAGGAGATTTTTGCATTGGCAAGCACTGAATTCAAAAGAACTGATCTAACATAAGGAAAATTTCAGAGAAAGATTTGTGCATTATGATCCTGATCTGACCATTTTCAGAGAAAGAGGAAGTGCCTGTGTGTTTGTGCATGTGTGTGTATGTAGGTTTGCTAAGTTTGTGTGTGTACTCTTGTATAGTTAGTGTTAAAAATAGGCAACAGTACCCAAGAAATGGAAAGAATTTGAAAAGAGTGATTACACTTGTATAGTTAGTGTTAAAAATAAGCAACAATACCCAAGAAATGGAATGAATTTGAAAGGAGTGCTTTTGAGACATTTTATATTTCACTATCTTACATAAATGAAAAACATGAAAATGTTGATACTGGAAAAATAAGAGGTTTTCAAGATAGCCTCACACAAAAAAAATTCTGTATAATTTATAAGATATGCCAACAACAAAGTAGAGAAAATATTAAATTATCTTTATTCGCTTTATGGGAAACTTAGATTTTAGTTTATGACATTTTTCTCAAACAAGAAGGATTCGTTTTTATCCTTTTCTAAAACAGTCTTATTATAGGACAAAGAATTATGGCTTTACTCAGTTCTAGTTTTGTTTAGTAAAAGAGAAATCCAGCCTTCAAATTACTTGAAAAAATATGGATGAATAAAAGAATATAAATTTAGAAAGGAAATTCAAGAACATCTCTGTGCTCACAGAAAACATTATGGTGTATTTAGTGACCGCAAGCAACCCAGACCTTGGTTTTTACATCTCTTCTGAAAGACACCACTTCCAACACAAATAACATTTCCCAACCCCGTAGGGCAGACCAGGATCGGTACAGACATGAAGGGAGAACACCAGCTATTGAATAACCCTCAACCACTTCCTGCAGTCCTGAAACAGTCTGTGGAGGTCTACCACTTCATTACTGAACATGCTGAGAAAGTGTGAGCTCATAGGTTTCCGGCTGAAGGTACAAGAGGGGGAAATGAGAAGTACAAACCAGCTTGCCCAATTGGTTTTAACCTTTAAATGCTATCACTGGA
The DNA here is from genome assembly GCA_963573935.1 of Arctocebus calabarensis. Classification (NCBI taxonomy): domain Eukaryota; kingdom Metazoa; phylum Chordata; class Mammalia; order Primates; family Lorisidae; genus Arctocebus; species Arctocebus calabarensis. Next base: position 590 of record CAUYON010155546.1, on the reverse strand, counting down.
GAGAGCAGGCTTAAGAATCATCAGCCTAATGTCTAAACAGATACTTTTTCTCTCTTTTCTGCAATATAAAGTGCTCTTACACCATCGAAGACAATTCCATGAAAAGGGACATATCACCCACTTTAAAATAAACGGTGATGGAACAAACAGCAAAATCTCAACAGAACAAGAGTTCTAGCCACAGGAGCTGCTTCATATGTACTACCTTGATTTTAAGAATGAAAATTAGAATAATGATTTGTACAGATACTTGTCCTTATTGTCAGTCATGACTCCTCAAGTCAGGTGCCTTTATCTATGAATCGGCCTATGTTATAAATGTCTTTATGCCTTGACCAAGTTATAACCCACTTTAAGTCTATGATAAAATTGTCAAAAAGCTTGTTCTCATCCTTCAATAAAACTCTCCTCCGAGTTTGGGAAAAGGAAAATTTTTTTTTTTTTTTTTCTTGAGACAGAGCCTCAAGCTGTCACCCTGGGTAGAGTGCTGTGGCATCACAGCTCACAGCAACCTCCAATTCCTGGGCTCAAGCGAGTCTCTTGCCTCTGCCTCCCAAGTAGCTGGGACTACAGGCGCCCACCACAACGCC
>CAUYON010155545.1:0-27178 GCA_963573935.1 Arctocebus calabarensis | reverse complement strand
TGCATTCTGGTTGGGTGCATAAATATTAATAATTGAAAACTCATCATATTGAGTAGTATCTTTAACAAATATGAAGTGTCCATCCTTATCCTTCCTTATTTTGGTTAGTTTAAGGCCTGTTGTATCTTTGAATAGGATTGCTACACCTGCTTTTTTTCTGCTTTCCATTTGCCTGGAATATAGATGACCATCCCTTCACCTTGAGTCTAAATTTATCTTTTAAGGTAAGATGAGTTTCTTGTATGTGGCAGATTTCTGGCCTGAGTTTTTGTATCTAGTCAGCCAACCTATGCCTCTTTAGAGGACAATTTAAGCCATTCACATTTATAGAAAATAATGATAAATCTTTCAAAAGTCCAGTGGACATTTTTAATTCTTTTATCACTGTAGAAGTTGGAATTTGATAAAAAGTTTCTGGGTGAGTTTACTTTTGTGAAGGATTATGCTAGTCATTGTGGAGAATAGGTCTGAGAATATCCTGGAGAGCTGGTTTAGTTACAGCAAATTTCTTCAACATGTGGATGTCATTAAAGTATTTAATTTCCCCATCATAAACGAAACTCAGTTTAGCTGGGTATAGGATCCTAGGTTGAAAGTTATTTTGTTTTATGAGATTGAAAGTTGAAGATCATGCTCATCTAGCTTGAAAGGTTTGGTCAGAGAGATCTGCAGTTATTCTAATATTCTTCCCCTTGTAGGTGATGGATTTCTTATGTCTGGCTGCTTTCAGAATTTTCTTTTCATATTAACTTTTCAGAATTTTCTCCTTCATATCAACTTCAATTATGAAGTACCTGGGGGATGACTTATTCGGGTTGAGCTGTGCTGGGGTTCTGAAACTGTCTGCTATCTGAATTTCAGAATCTCTTGGCATATCTGGAAAGTTCTCTTTAGTAATCTCATAAAGAAGAGACTCTGTCCCTTGTGATGCCACTTTGTCATTTTCAGGTATCCCTATAAGGTGAATATTGGTTCCCAGAGCTGTCTGAGGGAATGATCTGTTTTTGCCTTCCATTTCTCTTCCTCTTTGTAGGTTTGGGAGCATTCGAAAGCTTTGTCTTCAATGTCAGAAATCCTTTCTTCTGCTTGCTCTATTCTGTTGCTGAGAGAGTCTACTGTGTTTCTCAGATCTTTGAGGGCTGCAACTTCTTGTCTCAATGTTTCAAAATCTTTGGTCATTTTGTCTTTGAATTTGTTGAATTCTTGAGACATCTTTTGGGTCATCTTTTGGATTACTGCTTGAAATTCTAATTCCATCTTTTCCTCCATTCCGCTGATCTTATATGCTATCCAGACTCTGAATTCGATTTCTGACATCTCAGCCATGCTTATGCAAGGGATCTTGTGCTGTATCTACCTTGTCATTCCTTGAGGGAGTTGATCTACTCTGATTATTCATATTGCCAGAGTTTTTCTGTTGATTCCACCTCATGATTATTTTTCACTGTTGCCTATGACTGTCCCCAGAGTCGGGGAGGTGTCTCTCCCAGATCAGACCCTGGCGGGATCACTCTGTTGTTGCTAGATCTTTGCAGGGAGTGACCCTGGTAGCTGTTCTGGGACTGTTCCACCCAGGGAGTTCTGGCTGTGAGAGCAGCTCCAGAGTGTGGCACGCCCGGATCAAGCAGCAGGGCGTGGGATGGTGCACGTGGTTCTGGGAGTGCCTGGCACCTGGCCTTTGCAAAGGGATCCCGTGCCTCCAGCAGTCTCTGGCTGGGAGGAGGGCTCTGGAGGGAGGGCACAGGTCGTGCCACCTCCTGAGTCCCTGGACAGACAGGTGGGGCCGGTACAGAGGCAGAGAGGGTAGTGGAGGACGTGGGTTGTGCGGCTCCCAGAGTTCCTGACCCGGGCATTCAGGCGGAGTCCCTGGCCAGTGTGGGAGGCCCGGCACGGGGGTCCCAGTGGAGTCCTTGGCCACGGCAGGCAGCGAGCCAAGGCCTGGCGGAGTCCCTGGCTGCTGCGAGTGGAGGGCCGAGTCCCAGCAGATGTGGATCAGGGCCATGTGGGGGTCTGGGGGGGGTCCCTGGCCGAGGCTGGTGGCAGGCCAAGGCCCCGGGTGGGGCCATGTGGGGGTCCCTGCAGACGTCCTGGCTGCAGCGGGTGGGGGCTCTGCTGGGAAAGAGTGGAGCTCTGCAGTTCCAGGTGGAGTCCCTGTCCTGGGGGCTGGTGGGGGCTCGGTGGGCCCCGAGTCTCTTACCTGGTGGGACGACTGGTCCAGCAGATAGGGAGGGTGGGCACTCCTCAAGTCCTCCTCCCTCAGTTTCAGCAGAGGTCAGGCTTCTTGTGTGTCAGGTAAAGGGGGAAAGATGTCCTGGAAGTTCAGAATGGTGGAAAACTTTAGTTCAGTTTTTCTGCCTGGAACTTGGTTTCTTGGAGTCGCGACTTGCCTCAGCAGAGGTGACCTGCAGTTATCACTTCTCTCTCTCAACTGGGCTCCCAGTGTTAAGCTCGATTGGGCAGTTTCTGGAAGTTATCTTTCCTTTTGGACAGCAGCCTCTGTGGGAAGCTGCTTCCAGTCGACCATCTTGCTGCTTCCTCTATCATGAAATTCTTAACCTCATAGAGGAGTTGTAAATGTGTCTGATTTCTTTTCTGAATGTATTTATCTTTCATTCTTTTCGAGGTTTTTATTTCTAGTCCTTATCTTAAACACTTATTGTTATTAAATATTAAGCCTTTTTAATTCTATGAAGGCAAAAAGTGGAAACCTAATAAAGACATGCATATGTAAAAATTAAAAAGAAAAATGAAAATGTGAGTAAAACGCATATAACAGTGCTCAGCACAGAACAGGTGAACAAAGTGTTAGCTAATTATTGCTTCTGCTGTTCTTTTACCAGAGCACTCAGGTCTGGGGAAGACCCAGGCCTCGGTTCCAGGCTATTGTTCACTTCCTGTCCTCTCTGGGAGTGCATTGGCTAAATTTCTTATGGTTGAGTGCTGCCAGAGAGAGCCTTAGAGTCTGCTCACAGAGCCTCTGGGATGTCTGCAGGGGAGCAGGTGGGCAAGCCTGGAGGAGGTACAGTCACTGGAAAGGTGGGCCAGGAACTGGGGCTTCAGTTGGGCTGTGCTAGGTGGAGGAACAGGTTGGTGATGTATGTTTGCTGGTCAGTGGAGCTCACATGTCGTGTTTTTGGATAACTTTTGTATGCCCTAGGAAAAGGATAAAGAAAACATTTTAGTTTTCTTCCTAAATTCTTTTTTCTTTTCCCCAGGATATTTTTTTCCTGCTTTAAAAAGTATTGCAGATTTTCCCCAGTGTATTGGCTCCACAGAACACTGAAAATAACTTGTTGTTACTACTGGTGGAAGCTTATGAAATAGTGTGGGCTCTTTGTTTAGTACTCTTCCAGCTTCAGATCAAGTGAAATGAGTTTGGCCAGCATACCTGTTTGATGTTATAGTTAATATCACAATATATGAAATTATATGACAATATATAAAACAGCAAGGGTTATCAAGGACACATCCATGAGACAGTGGGCAAATGTGTGCTTGATAGGGGATGTCCTGAAGTTCAGGTTCAAGGACTGGTGGAGCTGGTGATCTTGGCATCACCCATCACGTTTTTATTTTATCTCTTGCATTCAAGAGTGATTTTTAAAACGCTTTGTTTTGAGATTTTCACACATCCTGAAAAGCATGGAGAATAGTATAATGAATGTACACATGCCCTTCTCCCAGCTTCAGGGGTGGTGTCAGGGACCTAAAAGACAGGTGAGGAAGAGTGGCCAGGGGTAAAGGGAGGAAGGAAAGTGCATGCACGATCTGTGGGAGATGTGATTTGGAAAGGGCATCACACACTTGGGCAAGTGGGGAGATTAAATTTTTAGGAAGACAGTTAGTTGCACAAGAGTGCTGTAGTGTTGAGCATAATTTTCACTAAATAGTTTTTTTGTTTTTTGTTTTTGAGACAGAGTCTCATTTTGTCATCCTTGGTAGAGTGCTGTGGCATCATAGCTCACAGCAACCTCAAACTCTTGGGCTCAAGTGATCCTCTTGCTTTAGCCTCCCAAGTAGCTGGGACTACAAGCACCTGCAGCAATGCCTGGCTATTTTTAGAGGCAGTGTCTTGCTCTGGCTGAGGCTGGTCTGGAACCTGTTAGCTCAGGGCAATCCACCCACCTCGGCCTCCTATAGTTTTGCGATTACAAGCTTGAGCCATGGTGCCTGGCCTCTCTAAACAATTTTTAAAGAAAACATGTCTGGTGTCTTCTTTTTCTGGTCACTTAATAGCATTCAGTCTTTCAGAAAGAAGCGCAGTTTGGAATACTGGACAGTGCTTAACTGTCAGGTAAGTCACTTTCCTCTCCTGTACCTCTCACAGCTTGCCCAGCTGAGGCCTGTGTGCTTCTCTTTTCAGGATATATTTATCAGTCAGGACTTGCAACACTGTTCTGAAGAGCACATCTGACTCCTGGAGCAATTCAGGTGAACAAGGCTTTTGTGGTTCTCTGCTACCTGCTGGAGTAGAGTGGGAGGGGAACTGGTGCTTTTTGGATGTTGATTGTTGCAGGCCCTGCTTGCTGACTTTACAGAAGCCTAACAGAGGTAGTTGTCACCCTCCCCATTTTACAGAGGAGAGAACCAAGCCTCGGAGAAGCTAACGATGTGGCAGGGCAGGATAAAATGTGCTTATGCCTCAAATGTGAAAATAAAGGGGAAGCCTGTACTGTAGAATGATCTTTTCACATACTTGCTAATGGCAAGCTGCTTTTTGCAAACACCTAGACAGTTAAAACTCTTTTCAGTTTTTTTCTTCTTTCTTTTCTTTCTCCTTTTTGCACAAGCAAAATCCCTTTCAAAAACGATCTTTGAAAGAAAAGAATAGGTTTTAAGAGATGTGGATCATAATTGGCTTTGTTGTTTTGCCTGAACTTTTCTTTTTTAATGTAGAAGTAAAGACCTTGTATTGATGAAGATTGCTAACTACTGTCTGAGGCTACCCTGAGGTATGATGAGGCCACTACCCTAGAACCTGAGTGACTGAGACATTGTCTCAAAAAAACAAAACAAAACAAAACAAAACCTAAAAACCAATCTTTTCCCTGTGGAAAGGTTTAAACCTTTCCCTCAAACTGTTTCTTCAAATAATACCCATGATAGTTTTTACTAGATAGACTTCTGGATAGCATCTGGAAATCCTTCATTTCCAGAGAAATGAAAGGGACATTTATTTAAGTGCCCCTTTTCTGTTGTTCTCATTAGAACTTTTTGGCAGTTCCTGGAAGTCTCCTTCCAGCCTCTTTTCTTCTGTGCGTGTGAGAGAGAGAGGAGAGGTTTGATTTCATTCAGAACTGGCAGGCAGCTCTTTTCAGATGCTTGCCTTTGGATTGTCCAGTTGCAGTGCCATGTCATGAAGTTTTTTCCTTGAAGCTAGCGCCTTTCTTTTAGTTCAGACACTTTTTTTATCTAACTTTTTCAAATTTCATATTCTGATGCCACTTTTAATTTTCCAACAAATTTCAGAAGGAAGCCTCAGGCAGTCCTGCATTTCTGTTCCTCTTACAGATCACTTTTGTTAACATTCAAATCCAGCATAACCATGACTTTGGATGACTTGGAATGACCATCTCCCTCTATTACCACTTTTTATTGCCTGGATCCTACAGAGTTTTATCCTGTATATAAGGACAATAATTTTGTTAATTGTAAGTAATAGTCTGTTAACCTCAGCTATTGTCCAATATGATACATTTTGAATCGGTAATTTTGAGACTTGAGAAAAATTTGTCTCTTCCAAAAGTGACATGTTGAGATGAAGGTTTTTGAATCCTTGGGCCTCCATATTTGAACATGGGCTACTAATACCATGTATGCAAAGAATTAATTCTAGTCTGGAGGTTGGATTTTAGAGTCCTATCTGTCACTACCTTCTTTGCTGTTGAGAGAGGAATATCATCATTCTATTCCTTAGCATTATCATAAAAGTTCTGGAAAGCTTTTTTGCATTGTAAGAAGGCTCCTGTGCAATAAACTGGAACTAAATTTCCATTTCCTAAGACCCAAAAGAAAATGAATGTTTAGGAAGTTTTTATTTCATAGATATTTAGATTTGCACAGTATAAATCCCAATCAGATTAAAAGTGGTCATCTTTTTTGTGTGTGTGTTGAAACAGGGTCTCACTCTGTCCCAAGCTATAGTGTAGTGGCAGTTTGTAGCTCACTGCAGCCTCCACCTCCTGGGCTCAAGGGATCCTCCTGTGTCACCCTCCTGAGTAGCTGGTACTACTACAGAAAAATTTTCTTTCTTTCTTTCTTTTTTTTTTTTTTTTTTTAAGAGATAAGGTGGTACTGTGTTGCTCAGGCTGGTCTCAAATTTCTGGCCTCAAGTTATCCTCCCACCTAGGCCTCCCAGAGTGCTAGAATTATAGGTTTGAGCCATCATGCCAGCTGAATATTTATTTTTACTCCTAGAATTAAGTCTCCCATCATTTTAGCTATGGAAGAAATTGTTTCACAGACTTTCTTATGGTGAACTTTTAGCAACTTAAAAAATGTGAAGAGGACATGAATAGACAATTCGGTAAGAAACAGAGTCTAGCAAACTTGAAAGGAAATGTTCATCCTTATTATCTCAAATTACATTTAAAAAGGGATCTTTTGGCTCAGCACCTGTGGCTCAAGCGGCTGAGGCACCAGCCACATACATCTAAGCTGGTGGGTTCGAATGCAGCCTGGGCCTGCCAAACAATGACGGCTGCAACCAAAAAAAAAATAGCCAGGCGTTGTGGTGGCACCTATAGTCCCAGCTACTTGGGAGGCAGAGGCAGGAGAATTGCTTGAGCCTAGGAGTTGGAGGTTGCTGTGAGCTGTGATGCTACAGCACTCTATCCAGGGTGATAGCTTGAGGCTCTGTCTCAAAAAAAAGGGCTCTTTTATTAAAAACTGCTATTGGCTTGGCGCCTGTGGCTCAACAGGCTAAGGCGCCAGCCACATACACCTAAGCTGGCGGGTTTGAATCCAGCCCAGGCCCGCCTAACAACAATGACAGCTGCAACCAAAAAATGGCCGGGCGTTGTGGTGGGCGCCTGTGGTCCCAGCTACTTGGGAGGCAGAGGCAAGAGAATCGCTTGAGCCCAGGAATTGGAGGTTGCTGTGAGCTGTGATGCCACGGCACTGTATCCAGGGTGACAGCTTGAGGCTCTGTCTCAAAAATAAAATAAAATAAAATAAAAAAATAAAATAAAATAAAAATAAAAACTGCTATTATTGGCAAATAAAAAACAAAAAGATGGTTGCACAAGCTCAGACATCACCAGTAGGAGTATCAATTGCTGCATGTTTTCCAGAAAAGGATTTGATGTACTATGATGTATAACAAGAGCCCTAATTTGGCCTGTAGCTTTTAGCCCAGTAATTGCACTTTTAGAAGTAGTTTTGAAAAACTGACAAAAGATTTGTATGTGCAAAATTATTCATCCTGCGAGGGTTATAAGGGCATAGAGTGGAAACCTGGAAACAAATGATCACTGTGCTTGAACAAAAGAAGATGGTCAGTTTGGTGGCATTTCAGGGCAGGGTGCCCCTGAGATGACAGGTCACTACTAAGTTAACAGATCAATCTGGAAGGACAGTGGACATGTCACTCAAACCCTTGCTCAGGTATCCACTTGACCAGTCCCTGGTGATCTGAGAAGGGAGGGGCTGTGGCCATGCTTGTAGATAATGAAAAAGCCAGGATTAGCATTCCAGTCTGTTCCTGTCCTCCTCAAGTCCAAAACCGAATAACAGCTTCCTATGTCACCTTGATGTTTGAGGTATGAGAGTAGCACAGACACGTCTTCTAAAGGAAGAAACGGATCAGGAAGGCTGAATGACTTGTCCAAGATCACATACTGATTACGTTGTAGAATTGTGGTCAGAGAAAGCAAAAATTTTAAAAGAGGTTGAAAATCTGTTATTTTTTTTTATCTTGACATTTCTTATTGTCTCCCAAAGTTTAGACAAAACCTTTCAGCCTGTTGATCAAGATTCTGTTTTTAGTGGATTTGAAAGGGAGCAGAGTACATGGTCATCTGAAAAGGTGATCTCCTTTCTTCCTATGTGGACATGATACCACAGTGTGTTTACCTGGCCTTCTTCTGCCTCATGTCACTGTGAGTGATTTGTCACTGGGGGCCTGGGATAGCTGTTTCTTCACTGCACTGGTTTCTGTGAACATCTCATTTATTCTCTGTATTGGCTGGAAGACATGCCTGTCCAGTGCTCCTGCCTTGGTGCTCTGTGCAGGTCCCACAGTCACATTTGAGGGAGCAGGTGCATGATAAGGATGGATAATTTATCTGATGTGAAATACATAGCCTTTCACTTTAGAAGCTTGAGTCATCAATCCATGAGAACTTTAAGAGCATCTTCAGTAGTTACTGATTATTCCCTTTATTGAGTCATTCTTCTGTTATGGCTTCCATGGACTTAATTTCATTTCATTGTCATTTTTATTAAGGGAGGACAGAAGGACAAGGATGCTGATCTCCATCTTTTGTATTTTTTCTTTTATATTTTTATTTTCATTAAGAAATTTTGACTCGGCTCGGCACCTGTGGCTCAACGGGCTAAGGTGCCAGCCACGTACACCTGAGCTGGTGGGTTCGAATCCAGCCCGGGCCAGTCAAACAACAATGACGGCTGCAACCAAAAAATGGCCGGGCGTTGTGGCGGGTGCTTGTAGTCCCAGCTACTTGAGAGGTGGAGGCAAGAGACTCGCTTGAGCCCAGGAATTGGAGGTTGCTGTGAGCTGTGATGCTACAGCTCTCTATCCAGGGTGACAGCTTGAGGCTCTGTCTCAAAAAAAAAAAAAAAAAAAAGAAATTTTGGCTCGGTGCCTGTGGCTTAATGGGTTAAGGCGCCAGCCACGTATACCTGAGCTGACGGGTTTGAATCTAGCCAAACAACAATGATGGCTGCAACCAAAAAAAAAAAAAAAAAAACAATGGCCAGGCGTTGTGGTGGGCGCCTGTAGTCCCAGCTACTTGGGAGGCAGAGGCAAGAGACTCGCTTAAGCCCAGGAATTGGAGGTTGCTGTGAGCTGTGATGCTACGGCACTCTACTCAGGGTGACAGCTTGAGGCTCTGTCTCAAAAAAAAAAAATCTTTTTGAATTGACTAATAAAATTTGTGTATATTTATAGTGTACAACATGATGTTTTGAAGTATGTACATGTGGTGGATGGCCTAGTCAAGCCAACTGACACATGCATTGCCTCACATGCTTAAATGGTCTCCACCTTCACAGACGAGAGGGCCGAGGCCCCTAGGAAGGATGTGGACTGCCCCAAGTGACCCGGGGGACAGCAAAGTGGGAAATTGGGTGTGGCTCCTGTCTTCCTCCTCTAGGCCCAGGCCTCTTTCTGTGACATTATTTTGTTTTACTATGAAAATAGATAATTTACCAATATATTATTTGATAGGCCCTAAAATGGATTAATAGGAAATAGCTGTTGATTCTCTGTTGGATTAGAACTGAGACCAAAAAAAGACATGAGAAAATGCAAAAAACACACATGAGGACTGGGTATGGTGGCTCACGCCTGTAATCCTAGCACTCTTGGGAGGCCAAGGGGGGTGGACTTCTTGAGCTCACAAGTTTGAGACCAGCCTAAGCAAGAGCAAGATCCCCCCCCCAAAAATGAAAAACTGAGGCAAGATGATCTCTTGAGCCCAAAAGTTTGAGGTTGCTATGAGCTATGACACCATGGGACTCTACTGAGGGTGATAAAGTGAGACTCTGTCTCCAAAAAAACACAAATAAACAAACAAAGCCCAAACCAACCTTAAGATCTTAAAAAAATACATACATGAGAAAATCAAAATCAGATATTCTACTCTCACCACTTTTGTATTTTTTCTTATAAAAATTAGATCACATCATGATGTTTGGAGCTTAAGGTTTTCATTTGCTAGATCTTGAATTTTTTCTGTTATTAAATTTTTTCCCTATAGACTCAGTTTTTATTTAACCAACTCATTATTTGATTTTTGAATTGTATCTAGTTTTCCACTTACACGTGTATAACCGGATAGAAAAATATTTTGATAGACCACCCGTCTTTTGTTTTTGACATTGTCTCACTCTGTTGTGACTCGACCCCTACTGCCCTGATCTTGGTCACGCATGAAGGAACCAGGTGTGACACAGATTAGAAGTACAAGCTTGGGAGAGGTGGGCTAACCTTAAGTGCAGGGTAGCCCTGAGCTCCTTCTACAATGGCTATTTATTAAGGTTATACACAACAGGTGTGGAGAGTTAAGGTAATTACATATGAGGGCTGAATGTATAAGGATTGCCATGTGCTCTTTCCCCACAATCCCCATGAGGAAGTACCAAGCATCAATGTTTAACACATGCTTACTAACGAGTGACCAATCTTACTGCATTCCGGAACACTGAGGTACTTGGGGGTTTGCCCTTAAGTCAGAAAACGTCTCTAGGCTTGGCAGGAGACTGTCCTGTTCTCAGTGTTTCCTTTTAATGTGATAAAAATCAGTAACTGTCCTTGCAAGCATGGTGTCCATTCCTCTACACTGTTGCCCTGGGTATAAGGATATAGTGTCATCATAGCTCACAGCAACCTCAAATTAATGGGCTCCAGTGATCCTTCTGTCTCGGCTCCCCCCACCCTGCCCGAGCTTGAGGTTCTGTCTCAAAAAATAAATAAATACAACATATGCATACGAGAGAAGGAAGAGATCAGAATAGTCCATTCGGTGTTTCCTCTTGCCTAGAAGTCTTTTTTTTTCTTTTGAGACAGAGTCTCATTTTGTTGCCCTTGGTAAAGTGCTATGGTGTCATAGCTCATAGCAACAGGTTTAAGTGAGTCTTTTGCCTCAGCCTCCAAAAGTAGCTGGGGCTAAAGGCAACCACAACACCCAGCTATGTTTTGTTGCAATTATCATTGCTGTTTTAGCTGGCTGGGGTTGGGTTCGAACCTGCCACCCTTGGTAAATGGGGCCGATGCCCTACCCACTGAGCCACAGGTGCCGCCCTGGCCTAGGAATCTTATCTTCCAGGTTATACCTGTTTCCTTGTGGGCTTTTCCCCCCACTCCAACTACTAGTACTCAACTCACCACCTTTTTCAATTACTGTGCCATTGCAATATAGAAAAAAATCTGTCTGAAGGTAGCACAGACCTACCAAGGAATCTGAGTCATGAGAGTCCAAGATCTTGGAGAGAAAGGAGGCACAGCAAAGGAAGTCTGGCATTTGGGTGTCCCTCCTTTTTGGGAAGTAACTGTCAAAGCAGACAGAGGCAACCAAGAGGCTAAGAATGTGAGAGTAGCCACTGGCAACTTTTACAGGGCCTGTTGTAACTTTGGCCACCCATAAGAAAAATGGACCCCACTTTAGGTACAAATCAGGTAATGATTTATTATACCTGCACAGGCGGACTGCTGCCCCAAAGGGCAAATGGCCCAAATCAAGTGGTGATTTATTACATCTGCACAGGCGGACTGCTGCCCCAAAGGGCAAACGCCCCCAAAGTGCAGTACAGGGTGATTTTTATGCCCTTTTTGTGCTGCTGTGGCAAAGCAAGCGTGTACAAAAGCAGAACGTGGCTGGTTATAGGGTGGGAGTTATAGTCAGGTAGTTGGCTCAGGGGGTTACATCATGGTGGTTAGCTCTGGGTGGGGCTACAGTCAGGGGGCTGGCACAAGGACTAACTTGGCTTGGGAGACTCAGTAGCTTGGGAAACAATACTTGAGTATTGTTTAGCTGGCTAGGGAGTCAGAGAACTCAGAGAACTTCCTCATCAGAAACCTGTTCTTAGAATTAACCCGAAGTGGGGAGCATATAGGGACCAAGGCTGAGACAGGCTGAGACAGACTCGGGTCTTTTGGGGGGCTGTTGGCTTATAACAGGCCAAGAAGACAAAAATTATACTTTAGGTCACACCAATGAGAAAGAACCTTGGTAAATACCTCGGAATTTCAGTTTGGACTTTTGACAGTCTATTCCTTCAGCTAGGGAGAAGTCGGGAGGAGAGCCACCCTCACAAAGACCAAAGTCCAGATTTAAACAATTTAATCCTTGATGGTATTAAGGTGATCTATACAAATCTTCTGCAAGAAGCAAACAAAACCTTTGGGGAGGAAGATAACATTACCTAGAGCTTCAAATTATCTTTATAGTTTTACTATATACAACATCCAATCTACACAACTGAAAACCAAAAGCAAAAACACAGTAAAAATAGATTCAGACATTGGAGGTATTAGACACAGACTTTAAAGTGACTGATTAATATTGAGAAATTATGTGACAATTTAGAGACTTCTAGTAAAACTTAGAGATAGAAAAAGAACTGAATAGAAATTCTACATCTAAAACATCTAACAACAGAACGTGAGACTTAATTCACATAAGACATAACTGAAGAGAGTAATAATGAATTAGAAGATAGTTCAGAAAGAAATAGAGAAGCAAAGAGGAGAATTAAAACACAGGGACGAATATGAGAAACATAGACTATGGTGAAAAGTCTACATGTATAGTTGGAGTCCTAGAAGACAAGGAGGGCAGAGAATAGGGCAGCAGCAGTATTTAAAGAGATAATTAACAAGAACGTTTCAAAACTAGTGAATAGTTTCATGAAGCATTGCATAGCTGGGTAAAATGAATACAAAAGAACACCACAGCCTAAGGCATGTCATGGTAAAATGGGGTGAGGCTTTAAATCACTACTTGAGTCATTACTGGACAAGAATATCCACTATTCTGGCAAGCACTATTACTGTGAACTTCCATGACTACTTTCACAGCTTTGCCTGACATCTGTAGCTCTTTGGAAACTTTTCAAACTTTTTTTGACAGAGACAGAGTCTCACTTTATCACCCTCAGTAGAGTGCTATGGCATCACACAGCTCACAGCAGCCTCCAACTCCCGACCTTAGGCGATTCTCTTGCTTCAGCCTCCCAAGTAGCTGGGACTACAGGCACCTGCCATAACGCCCGGCTATTTTTCGTTTTGCAGTTCAGCCGAGGCCGGGTTTGAACCTGCCACCTTGGATATATGGGGCCGGTGCCCTACTTGCTGAGCCACAGGCGCTGCCCGAAACTTTTCAAACTTAATGTTCACTTCTTTCTTTGAAGGATGAAGTACACCAACTCTTGTGGGTGCTTAACAAGGTTAATTTTTAAGCTCTCTCATCTGATATAAAATGTACACCATGTCTTCTCCTTTCATGTTCAGTTTCCACCAGAGGAAGTCATTATCTTTCTTTGGGGAACATTTTCCAAGGTCCAGTTTTTGGCCTTAAAGTGGCTGCACCCAGAGCTGGTGTTCTCAGTGCACCTTTGTCTATAATCCATGGGGAGAAACTGCCAATACCTGGTGCCCCAGCAGATCCCCCACTGTGCTGTATCACTGGTGGCTTGGATGGGGTGTAGGATAGTGGCTAAGAGCACAGGCTTCAGACAGAAGTCTGTGTTCAAGTTCTTGTTCCGCCATTACTTACTCATCATGTAATCTTGGACTTCCCAAAAGATTGCAGCGTTACTTACACTGGGCTGTTATGGGATTTGAATGAGCCCATGGATGTAGAGTTTGACATATAGAAAACAATTAATGGATGGGTTTATTTTTAAATCCCCTGACCAATTTCTTCACCTGATCTGCAGCCACATATTCTTTCCCCTAATAATAGCTGGGCTCCTTCAAACTTTTTATGCCTGGTTTGCTCCAGTGGGAACTGAACGTGAAAGGAGAGGACATGGTGTACATTTTATATCAGAGGAGAGAGCTTTAAAATTAATCTCTATAAGCACAGAGTTGGTATACTTCATCCTTCAAAGAAAGAAGTGAACATTAAGTGTGAAAAGTTTCCAAAGGGCTAGAGCTGTCAGATAAACCACCTAGACTAGCTAAAGGATTTTCTCCTTATAGTAAAGGTTAACTATTCTGACCCAATTTAAATTTGCTTCCTATTTCTTTTTCTTTCTTTTTTTTTTAAAGATGCATAGGCTGGGTGTGGTGGGCTCATGTCTGTAATTCTAGCACTCTTAGAGGCCAAGGTGGCCTGAGTTCACGAGTTGGAGACCAGTCTGAGCAAGAGTGAAATCCTGTCTCTAAAAATAGCCAGGTGTTGTGCTGAGCACCTCTTGTCCCAGCTTCTTGGGAGGCTGAGGCAAGAGGACTACTCGAGCCCAAGAGTCTGAGGTTGCTGTGAGCTATGGTGTTAGAGCATTGTATAGGGGGCAACAAAGTGAGACTCTGTCTCAAAAAAAAATGAAAACAAAAACATAAAACGCACTGTTTTCTCTATTAGAAATTTCTTTCATAATAGTTTCCATTAATAGAATCTTTTATTCCTGACTCAAGTGTGTCAACCTGAGTACTATTACTTCTAAGTTAATGAATTTTTTCTTATATGAAGTTTTTAAATGTTTGTATGAATTCATATGTATTTTCTATAATTGTTTACATCTGCATATACTTGGTCTTTTACTCAAATTTATTGTACTCATTGTATTCCTTCTCTGTAAGTAAATATGTACTTGTACAATTTAAATGGTAATTGTAATATAACTACATAGCATAAAATTGGAAAATAAATTTTACTATCAATGACTAAACCCAACCATCCTTGGCATCAACCTGTCTTGATATTTTGTCTCTCCCTGGATTGGCACTGAGGAGCATTGAGAAGAAATGAAAGTAAATAGCTGAATCTACTTTAACAAAGCACTCACTATGTGCTGGGCACTGGATGAAGTGATTGCCATGCATGTTCTCATTCAATCCTCAGGTTCACCTGGAGATGCCTTTGCTTTGGGTCAAGGGTGTCATTTCTATTTTTTTCTTTTCACTAGGCAGAATTATTATTATTATTTTTTTGTTGTTGAGGCAGAGTCTCACTTTATTACCCTCGGTAGAGTGCCGTGGCATCACAGCTCACAGCAACCTCCAACACCTGGGCTTAGGCGATTCTCTTGCCTCAGCCTCCCCAGTAGCTGGGACTACAGGCGCCTGCCATAACCCTCGGCTATTCAGAAATATTATTTTAATCTGAGTAAATTTGGACACTGAAATGGGTGGCAATCTTTACTTATAAGCAAGGCTTCTGCTATAAAGGAGATGCCTCAGAATTCATTTATGTAATGGTATAGAATGACTGTGAGAGAAGGCCACACAGCCTTCTTGTTTGAGGGCAGTTCCTGGGAGGGACTCATCTGAGAACCATTGGCAGGTGACACTTCTGGCAGCTGGGGAAGTGAGTGCCTCTGTGTGAAGGGTGGACTGGCTGGCGTGTTCCAGCATCCACTCCAGTGCAGGGGCGAGAGACACCAGATCACGCAGGAGACCCCAGCAGGCATCTAGCTGAGACCAGAAGGTGCCGGGACCTCCGTGGGAGCAGGGAGGGTCAGGACTGGCTGGATTCAGGATCTAACTTGAAGGCAGAGGCCAGAGGGATTTCTCTTCAATCGGGTTTGAGGTGGGAGAGAAAGAGAGAGCTCCAAGGGCTGGGGCTCAAGCAAGAGCCTTACAAGAAGGAAGCTCCTGAGGGCCTGTGGAGAAAATGGGGTGGTGAGAGAGGGGGATATGAGAAATAATGCTGAAGGTTATTGGCTCTCTCTTAATATTTTTGGAGAGGCTCAAGTTGAAAAAAAGAGAAATTTCTTTTAAATGACTTTTGCCCGTTTGAGCTGTGTTTCATGTCAAATGCTGTAAGCATGGCACCTGTCCCTTTGCCAGGGATGGTTCAGGGATGGCCAATGTTTGGAGGACAGGCAGCTGGCTAGGAGGGGCGGGATGCTTCTGGGAAGGCTCCTCCTCCCGAGGAAGGGCCTGTAGGGTGTTTGCTGACTTTGATCATATTCATAATCATCGCAATCTGGCGTCACAGTCATGATGGCTGCCCCTCCCTGTGCCGAATGCTACTCAGGCTTCATGTCACCTCTCATAGCAGCCCTGGGTGGCGGTGCTGTCATCTCATTTTATAGGACAAAATTGGGAGTAGGGGAAGGCAAGAGACTTGATTAAGATCACACATCTAGTAAGACAAATCGCACACGAAGCCCTTAGGTTTGGCACTGCTGAGAAAATGGCATTAATCATTGTAATGCTGGGACTTCCTCAGGGAGGAGGGTCATTTGCCTAGATTTATGTCTTCTGAATTCATTTTTGATTCTTATAGCTTTTCTATTTCCACCTTTACCATGCATTGTCGTTTGCAATTACTATCACTATGTCTCCCTGAGCCACAATGTAACATAAAGGACTTCAAAGTCTGTATACTTTGCTTTGTATCCCAGCTGCATCACTTAATAGCTGTGTGACCTTGGGAAAGTTATTTAATTTCTCTGAGCATCAGTGTCCTCCCTATCAAATAACCTCAGAGGATTAAATAAAGTGCTTATTACCACATTACCTGGAACACAGTCAGCACTCAGGATCACTAGGTATTATTTATTTATTTAGAGACAGAGTCTCAAGCTGTCGCCCTGGGTAGACAGCTGTGGCATCATAGCTCACAGCAACCTGAAACTCTTGGGTTTCAGTGATTCTCTTGCCTTAGCCTCCCAAGTAGCTGGGACTACTGGCACCTGCCACAATGCCTGGCTATTTTTTTGGTTGTAGTTGTCATTGTTGTTTTATCTGGCCCGGGCTGGGTTTGAACCCTCTAGCCTTGGTGTATGTGGCTGGTGCCCTACCCACTGAGCTACAGACACCGCCCTAGGATCAGTGAGCATTATTATCAGTGTTACTGTGTTGATTGTTTACCCAGGCAGATCCTGCCAAAGGATCAAATGAACCAAGGTACTGGAGAGTAGAGTCCTTTACAAACTGAGCTGGTTACCAGCAGCCTCATCACCCCCATAAGATGAATACTGCCTGCCACCGATGTGCACCAGGGGGCTGTGTAGGATAAAAGATTAAAGGACAAAAAGATGAGAATACCATAACTCTAAAATGATGACAGGCACCATTATTCTTAGATTGGTCCAGATCTGGCCGGGACAGGACAAGATAAGAACGAATGGGCCAAGTACTGTCATGATGAAAGTTAACGTTTTAAGTGCTGTGATAAATTGTTTATCCATTAGTTACAAGATCTATATTATGTTATCTTATTGTTATCTGATTGGCCTTTATGTTACTTATTGGCTAAACCGCTAAATTGCAAGGTTCGCTTCTGTAAAAGAGGTCATCATGACCCCATGCTCTCTTTTTGCTTCTTTTGCCAACTTTTTTGTTTGTTTGTTTCTGATTGCTAACTTTCAGCCCACCTGTTTGGCCCTTTGCCAACTTTCAGACTGGACAAACCCCAACTTCAGACCCCTCAAGGCTCTCTCACTTAGTCTGCTTTAGACTTTGCTGAGACAGCCCCCTGGTTAATAAAAGACTCCTCTTTGAAATTCTAATTTGAGTCAGTAGTCCTTATCTCACTCCATAACAAAACGTTGATTACACTGCTAGACAAATTCTGCTGTAGGGAGGGATGTGCTGTATGGAAATTGAGTTTATACAGGGGATGTTCACGGGCTAGAAATCTGGGAATGGGGAAATGGAAGGACAGACGGCTCATGAGAGAGGGAGGGAAGGAGGGGTCGAGGGCATGTGGTTGCGTATCATTTTGTGGGTTCTGGGCCATGGATCACTTTGGGGCCTATCGGGAGCTGAGGATTTGGGAAGATACGAGGAGTAAAATGAGGGGGATTGTCCAGGGGAATGCACTTACCCAGAGAGGCATGTGATGGCATGTTTCTGGACCACCTTCAGGAAACTGCCTGGTCCCTTCTCTCAAAAAAGGCCCTGCTGGAGTCCCTGAAGTCAGGTTCATCATTGGGAAGGTCCAAAGGTCCTCACTGCTGAGGCAAAGCAGAAGTTGTGCCAAGGGGTGAAGGTGTACGGTGTCAATGAAGAGTTCTGGGCAGGAGGACAACTGGATCCGAGCCAAAGGATCAGGACTTGGGGGCAGTGACATGGAGCAAGGTGCTGGCGAAAGTAGACAGGAAACTGAGCCAAGAGCCATAGCTTTCCTGGGAACTGTGGTCCAGGTGGCCATAGTCCCTCTGCCCTTGCTCCAGGTCCCACATACTAGTCTAGGCCTGGAAAATTCCTAAGTCAGGAATCTTTTAGAACCACATTGTTGGCAGTGGAGTCTGAGCCCTGCACACCATTGGACCACTGAGCCCCTGCAGGAAGTCTGGATTTGTGTTTGCATTTAAATGATGCTCCTTAGAAAACAAACACACACAAAGAAAGCAAAAACTCCACAAAAGCAGGACACCTCCCCCCCAACTTCGTGCTTACTGTGTCTCCTTATTGAAGCTACAATCCACTCAAGTCTTTTTACCTTTTGACTTTATGATCCAAAATGTCCTTCCAGTGTGTCTTTCCCCTCAGGACAAAAATCTGGCACCACGCAGTGATCCTGGGTGGGTTCCAAGATGGCAGAACATAAAGGAATGGCTTTTGGATTTAGACCGATTTGCTTTCAAATCTTGCCTCTGGGTAATTTCTTTAACCCCACTTTTAAGTTTTTTTTTTTGTTGTTGTTACATAAATAATTGCTATAAAAATTCAAACTGTATGAAGGTTTGCCAGATTAAAAGTGATTTTTCTCACTCTCTTGTCCTCTTTTCCGGTATTTCTTCAGTAGATTTTCTTTCTTTCTTTTTTTTGAGACAGAGCCTCAAGCTGTCACCCTGGATAGAGTGCTGTGGTGTCACAGCTCACAGCAACCTCCAGTTCCTGGGCTCAAGCGAGTCTCCTGCCTCTGCCTCCCAAGTAGCTGGGATTACAGGCACCGGCCACAACGCCCGGCCGTTTTTTGGTTGCAGCTGTCATTGTTGTTTGGCGGGCCCGGGCTGGATTCCAACCCAGCAGCTCAGGTGTACGTGGCTGGCGCCTTAGCCGCTTGAGCCACAGGCGCCAAGTCTCTTCAGTAGATTTTCATAGTTCTTTTCAAATATTTTGTAGTTTTTGTGTTGTTGTGAATGGGATTTTTTTCTTTTTCAAATTCATGTGAGGGTACAAATTTTTAGGTTACAATGTTTTCAATTCTAAGATGAAGTTCAAGTTGTATTTTGAGCCCCTCCACCAGGGGGCGTACTGAACACCTTCTCGTTGTGAATGGGATTTTAAAAACAGCAACTTCAAATTAGTTGTTAGTCCCTAGAGAAGTACTGATCGCTGTCCTCTACCGCTTGTCCATCTGCCTTCATCTTCTCCCTTAGTCGTGCTGATGGCTTTCCGCTGTTTGCCTGGAATTGTTGAACTTTGGTTTTTTCATCTGTCAAGTGCAAGTGATGTTGGCCTTGAGCTTTGAGGAAAATTCCGTGAGATGAAGTGAGGAGGTTGGTTTAGTGCCTTGCTCTGTGGCAGCCTGGTTAGTGTGAATTCCTATTTTTACCAATATCATCCTCATGATGAGAATTTTTTCTTTGCATCTGTCTTCACTGATTGTGGAGAAATCAATCATGGAGAAAAATGATTTGATCAGAAAAGCTCTCCATACTGCTGCTCATGCAGAAAGACTGACCAATGGGTTGCCAATGTTTGGGTTTTTTTTTTTTTTAATTTTGGAGAAATATATGTAATGTAAATTTACTATCTTAACAATTTTTAACTGCTCATTAGTATCATTTAGTACAGGTCATAGTTGTACAACCATCACCATTATCTCTCTCCAGAACACTCTTCATCTTGTGCAACTGAAACTCTGCATCATTTGACAATAACTCCCCTTCCCCCGTCCCCTGGGACCCAGAAACCACCATTCTATCCTCTGTCTCTATGAATTTGGTGACTATAGGCACGGCATGTAAGTGGAGTCATATACACACAGACTGTCTTATTTCACTCAGCATGTGTCCTCAAGGTAGATTCATGTTATAATATGAATCTATGTCAGGAGTTCCCTTTCTTTCTGAGGTTGAATAATATTCCATTGTCTGCACACACTGCATTTTGTTCATTCTGTCATCAGTCAGTGGACATTCGGGTCACCTCCCCTCCTTGGCTCTGGGGAATAGTGCTGTTACGAACATGGAAATGCAAATATCTCTTGAGTTCCTGCTTTCCATTCTCTTGGAAAATTATATATATATAATCAGTGGAATCTTGAAAGATGTAGAGAACGGATGGAGGATAATCTTATCCTCATCCAGATAAGATCATACTGGATCTTATCACCATGTGAACCTTCCATGGTGTTGGTAGCTCTGGTAAGAGTGTCCTGACTGGCGTACCCTGTGCTCTTAGGCTGCTGTGACAGGAAAGAGTTGTCTGCATCTGCTGTATCACTGTGTGGTGCCCTTGCAAAGTGCCCATCAGCTGCTGTCTCAGCACTACAGGACTGCAGAAGGCACTGGGGGAGTGGGAGACCTGCTGCTACTATTGTCAGCTTTCAGGACTTCTATGAATGTACATTTTTCTGTTTTATTGTGTAATTCCAATGGCTGACATTGACTCTGAAAAATGTGCAGACTGCAATAAAGCATCAATATTTGGCTTCCAGAAAAATAAAAATGCAGCAGGAGGAAACAGCACCAGGGGTGAGATATTACTGGGAAATACATACTGAAGCGCCTCAGCCTTTTGTTTACATTTCCCCCCATTCTTTAAGCTCCCTATAATATTCAGGGCAGCGTTGTTTGCAACAGCAGAAGATTGTGAACAACCTATAAGTCTTACCATGGGAGGTGGTTAGCTAAATTACAGCCCTCCACATCATGGGGTACTGGACAGCTGGAAGGAAGGATGATCAACTTCTTTGTTGAAAAAGATTTAAAGTGAAATAACAAAGGCAAAGTTCTGAGTAGATTGTGTAGTGTTCTGTACTTTGTGAAAAAGGGAACAAATAAGAGAGGGAAAGGGGGAGAGAGAGAGAGAGAAAGTGCATGTACATGCTTATGCTTGCTTGCATATTTATAATGCTGGAAAGATGCATAAGAAACCAATATCTGTGGTTATATATTAGAGTAGGAGGAAGATTTCCACAGTATTCCTTTTATGTATTTTTTAATTTCTGAGCCACGTGAATTTATCATCTAATGGAAATTAGGAAAGGGCATGTATTTTCCCACCAGCCTGGCCACAGGAAAGGCTCAGAAATTGAAATTAAGTTGATTTATAGACAACAAACAATTGTGCAATTGCTTGCAAGAAAAAGTAATCTCCGTTTCAGGCTGTTCAGAATTTGTCTTCTCATCAAGGAAGGGTTGAGCTCAACTCTGTAGATGCCTAAGAAAAGACAGAGGATGGTGACAGGAGCACTCAAAGTTTCATCAGCAATGGACACTAAATTCTTTGGAGAAAGGGGAGTGATGGAATCGGGCCTGGGGCTCTGGAACCGCAAAGAACCTCACAGGCTGTTGGATTGTGGCTGCTTGCTCCATCAGAGCGAGTAAGACAGGGCGGCAAGAGAAGCTTGGCAGTTTTTGCAACCTCATCTGGGAATTCACGTTCCATCCCCTTTGTCCTTTTCTAGAAGCAAGTCTCTAGGAGCAGCCCTCACCCCGGGGGAGGGGATTGCACAAGGGCAGGAACACCAAGAGACGAGAGACTGGGCCCTCTTGATAAATCAAAGTGGGCCATGATGATATTTGTGTAATGCCACTAAAATACACCAGAAGGGAATGTATGGTGTTGAATACAGCTAGAAATAGGAAAGGCAGAAAAATTAATAAGTGTAGCTTTCAATGCAGGAAACAAGGACATAGAAAATTAGAATAAATTAAAGAAGTAATAGTGAAAGCAGAAATCAATGAAATAGTAAAGTAAAATAACTAATAGATGATTTTTCAAAATCTAGAGTTAGGTTTTGGCTAGCAGGTTGTATACAGGAGCTGTACATGCAACTTCTGAGGTGTTTCTTTTGTTTATCCTGTTGCCTGGGACATGGCTGTGATGCTGGAAGCCACATCTTGGAACAGGAGGATGAGGTCACGTCCTAGGGCAGGTGACTGGGCCCTAGTGACTATAGGATTATAGCACATTCAAACTCCCTTCATCCTGACTTCCACATGAGAGAAAAACAAACCTCTATCCCTCAGCCACTGTTATTTTGGTTCTCTGTTACATGAAGCTGAACCAAAATCATAACTAATACAGAAAATTGAAGAGATAAAATTGTGATTTCGATAGTATGAAAATTTACATAGTAAAACCCAAATGGGCAAATGAGGCATTAGCACTAATAAGAGAATTAAATGTTCAGCAAGGTTTGGAGGTACAAAATCAATATTACTAGTACCTTTGACTCTAGAAATAATTCATAAGATAAAAAAGAAACTAAGGTAACATTTAAAATAGCAAAAAAACCCCAAACCTCACAAACCTATAAATTTTCTAGAAATTAACATAATAAAAAGTCTCAAGGTCTTTATGAAGAAAAATTGGAAACTCTATTAGAGGCTATAAATAAGTTGTATATAAATAAAAAGTTCTGGATTGTATGACAATATTATAAATAGTGTTTATAGACTTAATTAGTCTATAAACTAATGCAACTTCAATTAAAATTATGAGTATTTTTAGGGGACTTTAATAAATGGAGTCTGCAAATTAGATGGATGAATAAAGCTTCATGAATAACTAAGACATTTTTGGGAAAAAGGAGCAAAGAAAGGAGACTTGAACTCCAAGATATTGACATATATTATAAATCCGGGCATAAAAACAGGCCCAAGAGAAGAGACTCTGTATATTTGGGAACTTGATACTTTATAGACATAGGGAAAGGGTAGAATATTGGTAAATAATCTTGGGAAAGTTGGTCATTATCTCAAAAAAATAAAGTTAGATTCTCATCTCATACCATATCCAGAAGTAAACTCCTAGATAGGAGTGCAATGCTAATAGGAAAAAATATAGATTATTTTTGTGGTCTTGGATGGCGAGATATGTCTCAACAGGATCCTCAAAGTATATACAATAAAGGAAAAAAAATAGATTTGAATATATGAAGAATACTGTGGCAGGGGTGGGGGCTGATGATGGTAAACATCATTAAAGTAAATGAACAAGGGCCCGCTGGCAGGATATATTTGCGACATCCATGACTGAGAAAAAATTAGGTGGTAGAACATAGAGAAAAATGCCTAAACATCATCATGGAACAAATCAGAAAACACATAAGGAAAAAGGAAAAACAAAAAGGGGGAATTATATGAATAGGAAAATTACAGAAGGGGAAGCCTCAATAAGTATATGAGGATGTGCTCAACCTTGATCAGAAAAACACATATTGAAATAGCGATGAGAATAAACTGTGGCATATGTCCACTATGCATGTGGCATATGTCCACTATGCAATACTATTCAGCCATACAAAAGATGGAGATTGTACGTCTTCGTATTAACCCGGATGGAGTTGAAGCATATTCTTCTTAGCGAAGTATCACAAGAATGGAAAAGCAAGTATGCAATATACTCACTACTGATATGAAACCAGTAGATGAACTAATACAAGTCCACATAAGAAAAAAACCTCAATACAATTCAAGTTGGGGGGAGGAGGGAATTGGTGTGCTCCCACCTAATGGGCACAATGTAAGGGTATATGGTACACCTCCTGGGTTTGGGACACAACTATAACAGGGACTTTACCTAACAAATGCAAACATTGTAACCTAATTGTTTGTACCCTCATATAAATCTGAAATTAAAAATAAAGAGCAGTGAGAGCCAACATCCATGACATGGCAAAAAGAGAGTCCTCATGATCACGCCACTCCCCTGGGTAAAACCCTTAACAGTTTCCTATCAGAAGATACAACATGCACACTGTACCGGGCCCGCATGAGGGGCACCAGGCCCCTCTCTCCAAGCCCTCTCTTGTTTGCTCACATTGCATTTTAGTGTGACCCTAATGACCGTGGAGAGAGAAAATACTAGAAGCAGTTGACAAGTTAGAAGTCCTTTGAAAGAGAAAAGGAAAGCGATCCTTCAACTGGAATACAGAAGAGGGGTTGAGGGGAAGAAATGGAAGGATATGTGCGCATCTATTTCTGAGAGGCAGAGAATGGTTAAGAATGATGTCTGAGTTTTGGTGTGGGCACCATGTTTCTCGGTGATGCCATTCGTTGAGATTGAAAGGAAAAATTATAGTTTGACAGGTAAGATGATATCAGTTTTAGATAGGTTGAGTTTGAAAGCTCCATGCATTTGAGAGGAGACATACATTTGCAGGCACTATGAGGTTGGGGCTCAGGAGAGGTATCTGGTCAGAGGTGTTGATTTGGGTGTTATCAACCCACAGTAGGTAGTTAATACCATTGGATACAATGAGATGATTGCCTGAATCATAAAAATAATGCTTCCCTTTGCTTATAAAAAAGCTTTCTAACCACTATTATTATAGGAATATGGCAAGTTTTTTTCCCCACAATTTAACCACTTTTTCATTTTTTGATAAAACTTACTTCTTATTTTACTTTTAAATATCAAAAATCAATACATAACAATTGCACATGTTTATGCACATAGTAGTGTTGGGATACATATAATGTGTGGTGATCAGATCAGGGTAATTAGCATACTCTTCATCTCAAAAATTTATCATTCTTTATGTTGGGAACATCAAGATCCACCCTCAGCTATTTAAAACTATGTAATATATTGTTATTAACTATAGTCATCAGATACTGTCAAGGAACACTAGAATTTATTCATCTTCTCTACTTATAATTTTGCATACTTTTACAAATCTCACCTCTTTTTTTTAGAGACAGGATCTTACTCTGTTGTCCAGGATGGAGTGTGGAGGGCTCAAGGGATCCTCTGGCCTCAGCCTCTTGAGTATGTAGGACTACAGGTACACATCACCACACCTGGCTATTTTTTCTTATTTTTTGAGGATACAGGGTCTTGCTATGTTGTCCAGGCTGATCTTGAAACTCTCACCTCAGCCTTCCATAGTGCTTGGATTATAGGTGTGAGCCATGCTTATTTCAGAGTCTTCATATGATTGAAAAATTATTGGTTGAAGTTAGTGGAGAGACCATGACAGTGGAAGTGTCAAGTAAGCCAGTATATACATAGAGATTCAAATTCATGGCCTTGGCCTCGTAGCACTATGTTTTAACCAGCTACCTGGTTATCAGAAGATGACATTTTAAATGGTTGTAGGTCAAACTGATAATTGCTGTTACTAGGACTTCCAGGCTGTTAATATTCAAGGATTTATGGTCTAGGGTTACTTTCTAGTACTGAGGATATACAAATTCAAATTGCAGAGGTCCCAGAAAAGTGACATGAGCTAACTGGAGGTGCTTGATGTGTGAACTATTGTGATGAAATAGGAGCCACAGGTATGATTTGTTCTAGGCCTTTCCCCTGGTTAGTCTATCAGGGTGGACTGTGTGGTAAATTAAAAGCATAGGTTTTGGAGACAGATTTAAGACCTAGCTCTTCCACTTACCTGACGTATGTCCTCTTAAGCTGTCTGCTCTTATGATTCAAAGACAGCTGAGGTAGTTCCAAACATCCAGAAACAGAAAAAGGGAATTCCCTCTCCCTGCATCTGTTTGAGCTACTAAGTAAACTTTCCAGAAGGCCAAAGCTCAGTCCCTCCTGTCTCTTTGGTTAGAATTGTTCTGCATGCCCAACTCTAAACCAGCCGCTGATGGGAGGAGTGGGATTCCTCTCTGGCTAGACTTTGTTTTCTGTTCTTCAAAATATCACAATTTTATGATTGGGCATAAATTTATTTTTATAACCTCTCAGTTCCCTTTTAATGCACAGATTCATTCTTTACATTCTGAAAGATGTCCTTGCAGGATGAATAAGTTGACTTTCTTCCTTTTGTTTTTTTCTGTAAACTCATTCTAGCATTCCTGTTATTTCAGTGCTGGAACTCTTACACTGGTCTACTATTCTTCTATCTTCTAGTATTTTTCATTCTTTTGTCTTTTTGCATTCTAAGTTTATTGTTTTGGCTGTTAAAAATTTAAATTCCAAGAACTCTCCCCCCCTTGATGTTCTTTTTATATAACACCCTATTCTTATTTCATGAGATAATATATTCTCTTATTGCTCTGAAAAATTAAAGAGAGCTTTGAAGCATTTTTTCTTTTTGTAGTGTCTATTTCTTTTAAATTATTTTTGTTATCTTTGTTTTCTGTTGTGTGAAAAGTTTTCCTCAAATACTTGGTAATTATTTTTAAGATTGAAGCACTAAAAACTATGTGTAGAATTGGGCTTATTGAGTGTAAACCACAGGTAGAGTGGGCTGTTTCACTGGGGGAATTCCTTCCCTTGACTTTAAATATCTTAAAGATATTTCAGTATCTTTAAGTCTTTTCTCTTGGATTGGCCAGAGAAGAAATTTTTTTTTTTTTTTTTTTTTTTGAGACAGAGCCTCAAGCTGTCAGCCTGGATGCTCTGTGGCATCACAGCTCACAGCCCAATTCCTGGGCTCAAGCGGGGCTCCTGCCTTCGCCTCCCAAATAGCTGGGACTACTAGCGCCCACCACAAAGCCCAGCCATTTTATGGTTGCAGCTGTCATTGTTGTTTGGTGGGCGGGGCTGGATTCGAACCTGCCAGCTCAGGTGTACGTGGCTGGCGCCTTAGCCCACTGAGCCACAGGCATTGAGCCAGAATTTTTTTTTTTGAAGCTAGAATCTCTGTTGCCCTGGGTGGAGGGTAGAGTGCAGTGGCCCCATTAGCTAACAGCAACCTCAGACTCGTGGGCTCAACTGATCCTCCTGCTTCAGCCTGCTGAGTAGCTGGGATTACAGGTGGGTGCCAGTAGGCCCAGGTAATTTTTCCATTTTTTTGTCAAGAGTGAGACCTGACCTGAAGTGATCTTCTCACTTTGGCATCCTAGAGTGTGAAGGTTATAGATACTGGTTATAAATTCCAAAGAGGAATTTTTAAATCTCCTTCTTAGAATGTAGATTTCTTGTTTCCTCCTGGGTTCTGAGTCAGGGAGGAAGCTGAATATTCCAGCATTCATTAATACGTAAACTCTTGCTTAATTTAATTATTTCCAGAGGGGCAGCTGCTGGATTGCACCTAGTTGGGAAGAACACCTAGGAAATCTACTTCTTTTTTTTTTTTTAATTAATTTTATTGAATCATAATTGTGTACATTGGTGCAATCATAGGGCACGATTCATATACATTCAGAAATATTTTGATCGTACTGTTACAGATAGCCTTCATGGCATTTTCTTGATCACTATATAAAGACATTGATACTTTACCTTTAATAAGTTTCACCAGTA
>CAUYON010155544.1:0-31499 GCA_963573935.1 Arctocebus calabarensis | reverse complement strand
GGCTCAAGCGAGTCTCCTGCCTCTGCCTCCCAAGTAGCGGGGGGTACAGGTGCCCACCACAACGCCCGGCCATTTTTATTTTTTGGTTGCAGCCATCATTGTTGTTTGGCGGGCCTGGGCTGGATTCAAACCAGCCAGCTCAGGTGTACGTGGCTGGTGCCTTAGCCCGTTGAGGCACCGAGCTGACAGTGCTAAAATTTAAGAACAGAATGTCTGTGCTTTTTTCATCTCTTAATTTAATATACACATCACATGGTCCCTTTTTCTGTCTTAATACTTATTGATTTGACATGATGCTGTTAAGTAAATAAACACCTAAGAGTTGTATATGGGTCTCAGGATTTCTATAATCCAAAGACTGGGTTATAAAACAACCTGTAGACTTGGGTAAGAGTCCTTCTTGTAAAAAAAAAAAAAAAAAAAAAAGAAAGAAAAAGAAAAAAAGAAGTCTGCATTTGCGTACCATGTCCACATAGCCAAAATAAGTTTTTCATGTTTGTACAAATTTTATCAGCAGGAGAGAATAAAAGCCAAAACCTTTTTTTTCTTTTTTTTGAGACACAGTCTCACTCTATTGACCTAGGTAGAGTGCTGTGGCATCCTAGCTCACAGCAACCTAAATCTCTTGGGCTCAGGCAATCCCCTTGCCTCAGCCTTTCAAGTAGCTGGGACTACAGGTGCTCAACACCAAGATCAGCTAGTTTTTTCAATTTTTAGTAGAGACTGGGCCTTGCTCTTTCTCAGGTTGGTCTCAAACTCATCAGCTCAAGCTATCTTCCCATCTGCACCTCCCAGAGTGCTAGGATTACAGGTGTGAGCCATTGCACCCAGCCCTAAATCTTTCTTGTTGAGTTAAATTGCTTGCCACACTCATCAGCATGAAAGCGTGTGTATATAACTAGAGAAGCCAACGAGTGACAAAGAGCCAGTGTGTGCTGATGTTGGATATCTTTACTGCTGATGAAGAAAGACCAGGTCATGTCTTTCTTCAGTTTAACTCAACTCAACAAGAAAGATTTTGGGGGGTGGCGCCTATGGCTCAGTGAGTAGGTGGCGGGTTCAAACCCACCCCTGGCCAAAAACTGCAAAAAAAAAAAAAAAAAGAAAGAAAGATTTTGGGCTATGTGCAATGGCTCACATCTGTAATCCTAGGCCACAGCTGACCCCACTGATGTCTAATTTGTATTTTTTTTATAACTGTCTGCTATGGGATTAGAAACACTGGCATGTGGATGGTAGAAGAAAGAGATAATATAGAACATTTGAGCCTGACATGACCTTTAGCTCTTTGAATGAGCTCTAGAGTGAAGATAAAGGTCATGCTGGAAGTGAAGTATCACTACTTCCATTAGTCCATGAATCAGAATTTTATTTCCACCAAATTCTTCATGCTGCCACCCTAGGGTGTAATGAAACAGAGTTCTAATCAAAGCAGCATAATGAAATATAATCTGAAAAGGAATAGGTTTATAGGTTAGCTTTCAAAACAGACAGGTGTTTTGTTATTTTATGAATAAAACTTTATAACTGAATATGATCTGTAAGATGCATTTTTTTTTTGGCACCACTTCAAGCAGTCCCATAATAAGACACTTAAAGGTCACCCAAGTAGAACAAAAATGGAGCTCAGAAAATCTTTGAAGGGTAGAACAGAGCTCATAGGAACTTTCTGGGACACCTATATGTTCTTCCCTCTTTGCAAACGAATGAACTGATTCAACTCAATCTGTTTGTTTGTTCATATAACCAGCAAATACTTATCGAATGCCAACTATATATCAAGAACATTATTAGATCTTGTGCTTTACCTGTATTTTTACTGGCACAAGGGGAAGAGAATAATTAGAAAATGAAAGAATAATTGTGATCTGGAAAGGAAATCTGTCAGATGATTGCATTAAGCTATTTGCACAATGCCATGTTCCCAGGCTTATTGCTGCCCAGAATATTTTTTCAGGGAGGCATTAATTGTGGAGATTTAAGTCTGTAATTTAAGACTTATTAAGAAATTAGAGATTCAGAGCCGGTATTTCTCAATCCTTGTTCACATCACAGTCAGTTTTTGAAAGTGAAGAACTATTAAGCCATTTTTTGTCATTGTGTCACATCACAGTCAGTTTTTGAAAGTGAAGAACTATTAAGCCATTTTTGTCAAAGTTGTCAATAGAACTGGTATATTGAAAAAATTTCTATGGGCTAGGCATGGTGGCTCACGCCTATATTCCCAGTACTCTGGGAGTTTGAGGAGGGGGTTGGATTGCTTGAGCGCGGGAGTTTGAGACCAGCCTAAGCAAGAGTGGGACTCCATCTCTACTAAAAATAGAAGAACTAGCTAGGCATAGTGATATTCAGGAGGCTGAAGCAGGAAGATTGTTTGAGGCCCAGTAGTTTGAGGTTGCTGTGAGCTACGATGACACTGCAGCACTCTCGCCCATGAGACTCTGTCTCAAAATAAAATAAAGTATAAAAGTAAAAAAAAATTTTTTGACACCATTATCCATAAGATAGACAACTTTTATAGATTAAAATGCATTAAATGTAGGCAATTTTTAACACTGACAATATGATATGTTTATTTATGCAAGACATGAAGTCTTTGTCCAAACCAGTGATTTTCAGCCTGTGGGTCCTGACCCACAGGAACTGTATTAAAAGGCTGCTCTACTAGGAAGCTTGAGCACCACTGGTCTAAACCTTTGTCACATGCAAAGTCTAAGGTTTCTCCTGAATTGCTTATCAGCACCTGGCATGGTGCCTGATGTCATGATACAAGGTGGCTTCCTACAGACCTTATTCCTTTCTGGTCCCCTTCAGCACTATGAGCGCTCCTGGCTGCTGTGCTTTTGAGACACATTCAAGGATACTGTGTCTAACTTGTTCCACTTTTTCCTTATTTGATTTATGAATCTCTGAAAATAAACATCTTGATTCTTTTGATAGACAGCTATTTGAAGCATGAGTGATGGTCTTTTGTGGATTTCCAATAACCTACAATGGCTCTGAAAATTTTGTTATCTATTGCAAGAGATTTCACTCTGATCATACACGTATAGGCAATGACAAGTTATAACACAAGTTACAACAGTGCAGTAAATTTGTTTTAACATAGATTTTCAAAAATTCTTTATTTTAGAAATTTTAAAAATGGAAAAATATGATCTTAGAATCAAGAAAAAAATAGGGCAATTAACTCATTAACTACCACACTAGAAAAAATTTTTTTTCTCTTGGTGCTATAGTTTTTACTTAGGTCAAGATAGGTCAGGAGACATGTGAGTTATATATGCTTCACAAAGCCCCAGGCTCAAAACTAGTGTGGATTTAATACAACTCACATGGCAGTTAATGTGTTAAAACAGATGGTTATGTTGCTTCCTAAGAAGATGAAAGTCCAGACAAAGAGCTGGAAGATCCATGCGGACCTGCTTGATGTCTGATAATCACTTAGCTACATTTGACCCCACTGAGGGTATGTGTGTACATGTTTGTAGGTGACAGCTTTAATATATTCATTTCAATTTTAAAACACAATAAGCCACAAACAACTCATTTTCTCATTCACAAAAACATAGAAAACAAATGTGGATCTAGCAAGACAGTTTTTTAAAGATATTGCCACCAGTATTTTTGAAAAATAACATTGAAACCAAACCAAACCACAATTCCTTCTCTTAGTGGAAAAATTTAAAGTTCACATTCAGAAATTTTTTTGAAAAATACAATATTTATCAAGTAAAAAGGGTATTTGATTTACTTACAGTCAATAACATATATCAAATATACTGAAAGAAAAAGGGAGAAAATTAAAAGTTATTATTTCTGATATTAATAAAAATAGTGCACACATAGGACCAATGTGCCTGGTTCTCTCCCAGTGACAGATCATCAGTGCCTGGGATGAGTCTATGTATAAACATAATTCTTACAGTTTTTATTCTAAAAGTTACGGGAAAGTTACAAACACAGTTCAAAGAGTGATTTTACTGATTTTCTTTTTTCTTTCTTTCTTTCTTTAACAGAGTCTCACTCTTTTTCCCTGGGTAGAGCTCACAGCAACCTCAAACTCCTGGGCTCAAGTGATTCTCCTGCCTCAGCCTCCCGAGTAGCTTAGACTACAGGTGCTCGCCACCACTCCCAGCTAGTGGTCTGGCTCTTGCTCAGGCTGGTCTTGAACTTCTGAACTCAAGGGATCCACCTGGGTTGGCTTCCCAGAGTGCTGGGATTATGGGTGTTGAGTCACTGTTCCTAGCCTTTACTGATTTTTTTTGTGAGAGCAAATTACTGATATACTCTGTCAACTCCAAATATTCTGTGGTGTATTTCCTATAAATAAGAACATTTTCCAACAGATCTTCAATATAACCATCAAAAGCAGAAAAGAAACATTGATAAATTACTATATGTGATTCATAGGCACCATTCAAGTTCTGTAATTGCCCTCCTTCCCTGCCCTACCCTCCACCCAGAGCAATATTCTTCTTCTTCTTTTTTTTTTTTTTGCAGTTTTTGGCTGGGGCTGGGTTTGAACCGCCACCTCTGGCGTATGGGGCCAGTGCCCTACTCCTCTGAGCCACAGGCATCGCCCAATATTATTGTTCATAGCCAAAGTTAACAAGTTGAGAATCTCATGTTACTTTGTCATGTCTTTCTTATTTCCTTCAGTCTGGAAATTTCCTCATTCTTTCCTTTATCTTCATTGTCTTGATACTTCTGAGGATCACCAGCCAGGTACTTTCCCTCACTGTGGAGTGGTTTCCTGTTTCCTCGTGATCACATTCAGGATCTGTGTCTTTGGCAGAAATACCACACGAGTGACACTGTGTTCTCCTTGCACTGTAACAGGGGGTGCACAGATTTGATTTGTCATCATTCCTGATAATGTTTAGTTTAATCACTTCATTACAATTGGAACTGCCTGTCTTCACTAAAATTACTTGTTTTTCCTTTGTAATTAACAAGTATTTGGGAAAGAGTCATTTTGTGGCTGAAAATTCTGTGTTCCTAGGTCTGTTCCTAGTCAGACTCCAATGTTTTATTCAATGGATTATAATTTTTTATTGTCATTTCTTTGATGCTGTTTTTGTTTTCTAGATTTTGCTCAAAGGTGGCCCTTTAAGTTTGGTTTTTGTGCTTTTGTGCATTTCTCTGTGCGTGCCCTTCTTACCTCACTGGGGCTCTGGCACCTGTTCCGCCTCTTGGACACCCTTCTTTCCGCCAGGCTCTGCCACTGTCCTGTGGGCTCCCTCGGTTGGCCCCACCTCTCACAGTGACAGATGTGTCTTTCCTGCCCAGCCCTAACTAATGGCTTTTCAACTGAATTGTTCCGGAATGAAAGAGGAAAACAAATTTTGTTTTTATTTTTTTCTTTTAATTTCTTTTTACATCTACATTAGTTCATTTAACAAATAATTTTTTTTAGAGCACTGATACTATGCTGGGTTCTATTTTGGTCTGGTAGACATAAATAGCAGGGAAGGGAAGGCGTGAGTACAGTTGTCTGAATGAATGGTTGCTGGTGTTCTGATAGATAAGTGAGAGAAAGGACATTAAGGGGTTTTCCCCCATTGCCTTGAGGGAAGCAATCACTTTTGAACTTGCAGAGAAAACTCTAGGTCAAGGAATAGAAACCTGAAAGTGCATCATGAAACCTTTGAGGATAGGCCAGGCATGGTGGCTCAGGCCTGTAATCCTAGCATTCTGGGAGGATTTCCTGAGCTTAGGAGTTTGAGACCACCCTTAGCAAACTTGGTCTCTACTAAAAATAAAATTAAAGAAAAAAAACTATCTGGGCATGGTGGTGGGTGCTTATAATCCTAGCTACTTTAGAGGCCGAGGTAGGAGGATATCTTGAGCCCCAGAGTTTGAGGTTGCTGTGAACTATGACACCAAAGCACTTTACCCAGGGTGACGGAGTTAGACTCTGTCTCCAAAAAAAAAAAAAAAAAAAAAAACTTCAAGCAAAGAAACCTTTGAGGGAATAGCCTAGGGTCATTGGGATCAGGAAGAGGATAAAAGGACATGAGAATGTCCTTGGGTATGTATTAAAGTAAAAGCAGAAAGAAGTAAAATTGAGACCAGATTAGAAAGACTTTGAATGTCTTATTAACATTTAAACTTTGCATGAGGGTATGTGCGTTAGAAAGGTA
Source organism: Arctocebus calabarensis (assembly GCA_963573935.1). Lineage (NCBI taxonomy): Eukaryota > Metazoa > Chordata > Mammalia > Primates > Lorisidae > Arctocebus > Arctocebus calabarensis. The sequence continues at coordinate 25,353 of CAUYON010155544.1, read as the reverse complement.
ACTTTGCCAACAGTGTGGAGAAGAAGCTGGAATTACAGGAGACACCACTTCAGAAAAATGTTGTTCATCCTTTCTCATCATCTAAGCCGAGCACTCTGGTCTCCTGAAGCCTCCAGAGACAGTGAGGGAAAGAGAGTTGTGAGGGTAGGAAAGTTGTAATGTATGGAATTGGCTGAATTTCTCGTTTGTTCATCCTCCTACCATAGCCATGCCAAGCTATTGGCATCTCTGGCTCTGGCACTGGGCTGGAAGGTGAAGAGGATTCCTTTTGGAAAAGGAAGCTTTTAGTCCAACACTTAATGACTCTTTGCTACAAGTCTTTGCAAGCGATGTTCAATAGGAAGATAGAGACACAAGGTAAGGAGAGGTTAAGTAATGTCTCAATGCCAAGTGAAGAAAGTTGTATGTGATTAGACAAGAAAGTAAAACTGGCTTAGGGTTTTAGAGATGATGTGTGAGGTGCAATGAATGGAACTTTTTATCTCCTCTCTAGGAAGAAGCTCAGATACATATGTCAGAATTTTCCTCGGAGATGGTTTACATCAGGGAGCTTTGAGGTCAATGTATTCATCAAAGCTTCATGCCCTGATCTAAGGGAGACTTTGCTTGATGCAGAAGCCACTTGACAGAATCAGAAATGTGGAAGCTCTGATGTCAAAAATATGATTACAACTTGCAAGTTTTCTATGAGAGCCAGTGTCAGATAGATGTTGTCTCTTCTCCCTGATGAGAACGAATATGTTGTCAATCCAGGAGGACAAAGGACTCTTGATGTGGCTGCCAACTTGTCCACTCCTGTGTCAGGTGCCTGAAAGGATGTTGAGATGCATTAGGGTATGGATCCTCATTTCCATTTTTTTTGGAGACAGAGTCTCCCTCTACTCACCTTGAGTAGAGTGCTATGGGTATCATCATAGCTCACAGCAGCCTCAAACTCCTGGACTCAAGTGATCCTCCTGCCTCAGCCTCCCAAGTGACTGAGACTACAGGCACCCAGCACCATGCCTGGCTAGTTTTTCTATTTTTAGTAGGGTCAAGGTCTCAGTCTTTCTCAGGGTGGTCTTAAACTTCTGAGCTCGAACAACCTTCCAATGTCTGACTCTCAGACTGCTAGGATTACAGGTGTGAGTCACCATACGTGGCTTGGATCATACCTGCTTTCAAAGAGGTTATAATTTAGTGAGAACAATCCTTAAAACAATCTGAGTTGTCATTGTTACCTACAAAACTCCAAAGCACAGAAAGGTTCGTATAACTGCTCACGAAGGCTAGACAGAGCCAGGTTCAGATGCTTCTGTTGATACCAACACAAGAGTGAAATCTATTCTCACCAGTGCCTTTCTAATGAGAAATTTGATGTTCTTTTCTGTTTTTCTTTAAAAATGGGAATTAACTTGATTAATGGCTTTTGATTCTAGAGCCAGCAAGTAGGTAGGAAGGAGAAGAGATGGGTAGCAGGCCCACTCTCTGAAGGTGGAGTGTGCCAAGCCGGCCTTTGAGTGAGTACAGTGTCAGGGTTTCTGACCTTCAGAAAAAGGATCCTGGGTGTTTCAGAGACATTTAATGCTCTTGAAGTAGCCACCTGCTCACTCACTTGTCGCAGCTCCCATTCTAGTTCAATTGGAGCCCTGCCTTTTGTAGGGCTGAGGCTGAATGTGTCAGTTACCTGTGCAAGTTCTGGATGGAGCATAGACCCAGGGCTGGGAGCTCTCCACGCCTGCTCCTGCTTTGGTATGGGGCACGTAGTGAGACATCAGAGTGTCTGTCACTTAGCTTCACAGTGTGGAACAGAGTCCCTGCTGACCCACACTGGACTTGAGTGTGAAATACATGCTAATTTTTTTATATCCTTGAAATTTTGAGAGTTAATTTGCTATCAGCAGCAAACAACTTTTCATGACTAATAGACCAGAAAATTCTATGACAGTAACCCTAAGACTGATGACTAAAAGCATCTCTCTCTTTCTATTCTTTTTCTTTTGAGACAGAGTCTCAAATGGTGTGATAAGCTCCGGAGTAGGTGGGACTATAGGTGCTGGCCACATCACCTGGCTAGTTTTTTAGAGACAGGGTCTTGCTATTGCTCATGCTGGTCTCAAACTCCTGAGCTCAAGCAATCTACCTGTCTCAGCCTCCCTCTCTTCCAAGTACATTTTTAAAAAACCTCTCAAATTACAAAGTGCTGTAAATTTGAAGGAGTTAGCAGTGAATCAATCTGGTATATCCTGCTATTTCATAAAGAGAACTTGGGGTGTGTGGGCACCTCTGGTACTCACAGTTTAGCTCATCTCCCAGATTCTCTCTCCCCGGGACTTGGAGCATCAGGGTCGCTGAGTAAGCCCAGGGTTCATCCCCACCTGGTGTCAGTCCCCAGAGCCTCAGGCACATGCAGAGGAGCGTCCGGCCAGTCAGGAGCCTGACTTGTTCATCCAGTCTGTTTGTCACACTCCTTAGGTAAATATATTAAAATGATTCACCAGTTACGCTTCATTGAATGTATTTCCCTATTCCCATATTCTTACTACATAAAGGTTTGGAGCCTTTAAAAATAAGTGAAGGAAAAAAAAGATAACTTTCTTTCCTGCTGACTGCTAGTTAAAAGTCCATTTCCCAGCCTTTCTGTTTTACAGAGGATGTAAGATGCAAATGTGTTGCAATTTAGCACATTTGCTATAGTGTGAAAATTGATGTTTTAAAAGACCTCTTCCCTGGTAGTCTATCCAAGGAATTGAGTAACAATTTTATTAAGAGGACCTCTTCCTGAGGTGGGCTTAGGAATGGATTTTGAGGCTAGCACTGGCATTGTTAGTCTAAGCATACCTATATTTTGCTATTTCTAGGAATTAACAGAGGCTTGAAAACCAGTCTTTGTCTGAATGTGGATAAATATACAGATGTGTATGCAGGAAACTTATATGTTACAAGTCAGGTGAGAATGTTGTCTGGGTGTTTATGAAGTTCCCCAGTAGGAATGACATCTGGATTTTACAATCTAAGAAGATCTGCCAAATATATCTGTTAACTCTAGTAGATAAAAGCAAAACTTAGATTTGTATTTATGTATTGTTCTCTCTGGTGGAATATTTCTCCTTAACATTTGTTTGGTTGGGATTTTAAAGTGCTGGATTTGTATAGTGTTGTATGGACAAATCAATACCCCTAAAAACAGCCATGCATTATATTAATATTTGCTCAGAAGCACATGGACGCAAGATGCTACAAAAATTCTATCAGTTTTTTTTTTAAAGGCCATGTATCTTCATTCATAAAGATATGTATGTGCACGCGTGACACTAGAGATGTAGTGATAATAATTTCTGTTTTCTAATGCAAATGCCTGCTGCAGCCGCCTTGGCACTGGCAAGTAAATAAATCAGTACAGCCAATCCAAAGTCATTCTCTAGGCAAGGATTCTGTTCAGCTAATCACCCAAGAAAACAAACAAACAGACAACTGAGAGTAATTAGAAAACCTGTGAACGGGGGTGGGGTGGGTTTTCTCTCTCTGGGAAGCAGATAAGGGAGAATGACATGTGATCTGCCACCAACTTTTAAACCTGGGATACACGTTGAAGCTCTATCCCAGTCTAATTAGATCATGCAAGGTGTTATTTATATCTATTGCTGACAGACAACTGTGTTTATGGTGAGGTATCTTTGTAATATATTCTGCGAGACCGATGCTGAAGGTTGTGATGCTGGTAATTATAATATGGCTGCATTATAGCTCTTAGGCAGGACGTTTTAATACTATAATGAATTCAGGAAAGAATAAAATGAGGTAGAAAGCAACTTACAATGTGACCAGATGAGCAATATTTCAGCATCTTTCCACAAAGGTGGGGGCTGCCATGAAAGGAAGGCAAGAGGGGCAACAGCTCTGCCCACGCAGCTTGTCTCTGTCCGTCCATCCGTGTGGGTCTGGGAGTTTTACGTCAGTGTGCTCAGTAGCAGCTCTGGCTAAAATGTCCCCATTCCCAGCACCAGACATAAATACTATAGATTTTTAAAAATGTGTTTAAGAGTATGGACTTATGGCTCGGCGCGTGGCTCAACGGGCTAAGGCGCCAGCCACGTACACCTGAGATGGCGGGTTTGAATCCAGCCTTGGCCTGCCAAACAACAATGACGGCTGCAACCAAAAAATGGCTGGGCGTTGTGGCAGGTGCCTGTAGTCCCAGCTACTTGGGAGGCAGAGGCAAGAGACTCGCTTGAGCCCAGGAATTGAGGTTGCTGTGACCTGCGATGCCACAGCACTCTATCCAGGGTGACAGCTTGAGGCTCTGTCTCAAAACAAAAAAAAAAAAAAGAAAAAAAAAAAGAAAAGAGTATGGACTTATTTCTACCCAGATTAAAAATAAAATCTCTCTCATGATGCTTGTTTGTAGCATTTCCTGATCAGTGATAACTCCGATTTTCATCTGACTTTTTGGGATTTGAGGGGTGGCTCATCCTAACATCTCATAATACCCAGCGTGGGATTGAGTTAAAAGAGCATTATCAGATCCTTAGCCCACTGAGCCCAGCTTCTAATCTTGGCTCTTCCTTGAGTGTGTCTGCTGGGCCAAGGTTGGTTATCTCAAAAGCAAAAACATGTGCTTTAAACTTCTTCCAACTTCTACAGTCATGCTGGGCTCATTTCAAGTGGTCTTCTCCTTGCTTTCTATTATGTCGTAAACACTTAGGAAAAGTTTTTATTCTAATAGTTTATAAGTACAGGACTAGATGGCCAAGTGTGATGGCTCAGGCCTATAATCCCAGCCCTATGGGAGGCTGAGGCTGGTGAATTACCTGAGCTCAGGAGGTTGAGACCAGCTTGAGTAAGAGTGAGAACCCATCTCTCCTAACAATAGAAAAACAAGCCAGGTATGGTGGCAGGTGCCTATAGTCCCAGCTACTCAGGAGGCTGAGGTAGGAGGATCACTTGAGCTCAGGAGTTTGACGTTGCTGAGAGTTATGATGCCAAAGCATTCTACTCAGGGTGACAGAGTGAGACTGTGTCAAAAACAAGGGGTCAGGGGCAGGGATGGAAACAAAAGTACAAGATTGGAAGGGATCCCAAGAAGAATCTAGTTTCTTTCCTCAGCTAGATTTGACTACTTCAGATAGAAGTTTTTGTTTTTATTTTTTGGCCTTTTATTTATTTATTTATTTTTGTAGAGACCAGAGTTTCACTTTATCACCCTCGGTAGAGTGCTGTGGCATCACACAGCTCACAGCCACCTCCAACTCCTGGGCCTAGGTGATTCTCCTGCCTCAGCCTCCTGAGTAGCTGGGACCACAGGCACCTGCCACAACATCTCGTTATTTTCTCGTTGCAGTTCGGCCAGGGCTGGGTTTGAACCCACCACCCTCGATATATGGGGCCAGCACCTTACTGACTGAGCCATAGGCACCGCTCTACTTCAGGTAGACGAAGAGCTCATCATATTTGGAAGAATTGGAGAGTTAGAAATTAATGTGCATTTATTGAGCATTTACCAATAGATAAATGAGATAGGCCAATGTGATTCTCAGAACAAACTGGAGGAGGGCTGTTACATCTGTTTGATTCCCAGGGAACTTGGGCTCGAAGTTGCACAGAGTTATATAACTAGCAGGTGGTAAAGCGTGGAGTTACACTCAGCTTTGTCCCCTTCTAGGGTCAGGGGACAAAGATCTTGTCCGAACAACCTCTTTTAAAAAAGAAATACTTTGTCATATTATTGAATATCATTTAGTTGTAAAGAAAAATGGTGATCTAGTATATATTTTGACAACCTAGATGGAACTGGAGACCATTCTAAGTGAAATATTACAGGAATGGAGAAACAAACCTGTGTACTCATTACTAAGTTGGAACTGATCGGTCAACACTTAAGTGCACACAGGAAGTAAATCTCAATAAAAGTCAAGCTGGGAGGGTGAGGAGGGTTGGATAAATTCATACCTCCTGGGTATGGGACACACTGTCATCACTCAATTTGTGCCAAAACCAAAAATGTAAACAAAACACATGTATCCTGTAATATTTTGAAATAAAAAAAAAATCTTTCTTTTCAGTACCAAGAATCTACCAGCAAAAGCAATTAATTTGAGTGACTGTGAAGTGAGGAAAGTGTGAGACCAAGACTGTGCCTGTTGTACAGATGTTAATACTGGGACATGAAGGGTTATGACTTGTTACAGATCATGGATATACGTACATCAGTGGCAGCCTCAAGGCTAACACTGTGGATATTCTTTCCTTGATTTACCTTTCTGCCCCTATCTTGGAAGAGTGAAGCTAATGTAGAAGGAAGAGTACATCTCCAGAGCTCATGCAAGGGTGAATGTCAGCAGCCTGTTCTTCCATCTATAAAATGCAGGTGTCCGTGTGCAATTGTGAGGTCACATGGGCTAAAGGTTGGGGCAGAGAAAGTGCTCAGGAAATGTTTTCCTTATCTTCCAAATTAGCTGAGTTTAGATGGAAGCAGACGTCCAGTGGATGAGTGGCCTGTCTTTATAGTGAAAGTATTTTGAGTAGAAATTGCATGCCCTAATTTTTCTGCTTTTGAATGTTGATGTCCTTCACAGGTGGCAGTGTGCATATCTTACAGGCATGATTACAGTTACAAAGTAATTTTGAACTAATTTAACTTCATTGCAACTTATCTTTAAAGATAACATTTAAAGAAAATGTTATCTTCAAAAACAAAACAGATCTATAAACAACAAACTTCAATAAGTGTCCCTAGTAGCTTATGTAACCTTGCTGACTTGTGACACAGAAGGGAACGGTCTTCTCCTGGCAATGCTGGTGTTTCCATCTCTTTGGACGTATGGCAGTGGATATTGTTTTCTCTTATGAATAAGCGTCAATAGGCATTTTCCACACTGACAACCTTTTTTTCTTCCATGTATAAGAGGTACTTAAAAGGAACAATTAAAGTATTTTAAATGGCTCCTTAGTTTTAATAATTTAGTTAGATGTAGCTTGAACAATGTGAGGGATCTGCAAGCTGTGCAAAAGTCATGGTGGAGTGGGTGGCACGAGCCTTGTGTGCTCAGGATTGCTCATGCCACCAGCTGCACACAGACACACACAGCCACACAGGACATTTCAGAAATCCTCTGGAGAATTCTGGAATGGTCCTTAGCCTGTGCGTCCAGCAGGGGACAGTAAAGTCCTAGTTTTCTTTTCTGCCTGGTTTCCTTTCATAAGACTGCAGGTGCACAGCATTCTGAGGCTCCTGGGTGGCTGACACATAATTGCAGACGGTAAATGTTCCTGGAGAGAGACATAAAATATATTGTGAGGTCAATGAATCCTTGGTCCAGGCTTCTCTGAAGAGCTGACCCCTCGCAATGACAGTGCAAGACTAGAAGTATGTCCAGCACCTTTTGTGTCCTGTGACATGCACTGGTTGAATTTTTCATGTTGCTTTATCTTGTTTAAATGACGACAGCCCCCTCTGTGACTGTTTTGGGGTATGCTTTTATCCAGCTGTCAGTGAATGAATCATGTCATTTTCATATTTTGTCCCAAGTACTTCTGAGATTTGATAGCCTCTTTAGCAACAGAGTGTTAGGATTGATAAGATGAAAGGAGGTTTATGTTCTTTTCCCCCAGGCCTCCAAATCCCCTTTCTTTCTCCACATTTTTTTTTGGGAATGTTCTGGCCATTTGACTTAGATGGAAACCACAGGTCATTTTCTCTCTACTAAGAGAAATGAGTTCTCAGAGAGTGCTGGTGGGAGCGTTGGGTGACTTCTTTCTCCATACTGAGAGTCACCCCTTGGTCTGAATGGAGATGCTGTGTGTTGCTTATCAGAGAGGTCCCTGCTGGTGCAGGGGGTACATGATCTCTTTCTATGGGCAAGCTGGAATAAAATGCTATAGGGGTACAAAGTTCAGAACCACTAATGCTTATATTTCTTTATGGAAAATCACAAAAAATATTGAGCAGTCATAACAATGTGGTGAACCATTTTGCCCTCTGAGCCACTCTATTGTCTGTGATGCATGCTTGAGCTGACCAGTGGGCAGCCACATTGCATAGCACCACCAAAAACCTTGTGGGGGGAGGTCGGGGCTGCAAAGGACAAGATATATATTCTTAGCTTAGGAATTCTTTTTTTTTTTTTTTTTTTTTGAGACAGAGTCTCAAGCTGTCACCCTGGATACAGTGCCATGGCATCACGGTTCACAGCAACCTCCAATTCCTGGCTCAAGCGAGTCTCTTGCCTCCACCTCCCAAGTAGCTGGTACAGGCGCCTGCCACAACGCCTGGCCATTTTTTGGTTGCAATTGTAGTTGTTTGGCGGGCCCGGGCTGGATTCGAACCCGCCAGCTCAGGTGTACGTGGCTGGCGCCTTAGACCACTGAGCCACAGGCACCGAGCCAGCTCAGGAATTCTTAAAATGGCCTGCTGTGAATTCCGGCTTTAACACAGTGGCTCTGGGACATTGGGAAACTAATTTTGCTCTCTTGGTAAGTTGTGGAACAGAAGGATCTGTACCATGAGAGGATCCTAGGGGTTCTGTGAAAATTTTTAAAGATTGTTAATTAAATTATTTTCAAAAGAAGTTCAAAGCACAGTAAACTCATTTTTTGGACCAACATAATTTAAGTGTACCACGAAAATTTAACTACAGGTACAAGTGTGCCATGAGATTGAAAAGGTTGAAAAATACTGCTTTAGATCATAGTGAGTCCTCAATACACAATTGTTGAATGAATTAATAAATGTAGCATTTAAAAAAAATTAGGACCAAAGGAATTGGAAATTCTATTTATTAGACATAAGTGATCCACATTTTCTCATTAAAAACCAAAAAGTTTTTACATTAATATTTTTAGTTTACTGATTATTTATATTAGTCTTTTTAGAAACAATTGAGACCTAATCTTTATGAAAAGTGTGCATTATATTATATATGAGTTTAGACAAGAAAAAAATGTTTTTAATAATACCCACTACACTGGCTATAGTGAGGTAAGCAAAGAAAATGGGAGACAGAATCCCTGCCTGGGGAGATGAGGTCAACCCACCTGAAAGTATATAGCAAAGAAGATACGGTAGAGTTGTGCCTGTGGCTCAAAGGAGTAGGGCGCCGGCCCCATATACTGATACTGGAGGTGGCAGGTTCAAACCTGGCCCCAGAAGAAGAAAAAAAAAATATATATATATAGTAAAGAATGGTGTAAGACAGTCTATCACTCAGTACATTGTAACTTAGGTAAGGAGAAAGACCACCAAAGACAGGTGTAGTTGAGGAATATTTCATGGATAAAGCAGGACTTGAACTAGACATTGAAAATGTAATGTGGGTAGGCACAGTGGCTCACATCTGTAATCTCAGCACTCTGGGAGGCTCAGACAGAAGGATCCCTTGAGCTCAGGAGTTTGAGACCAGCCTGAGCAAGAGCAAAACTCTGTCTTTACTAAAAATAGAAAAACCTAGCTGGGTATGGTGGATGGTGGCAGGCACCTGTATTCTCAGCCATTCAGGAGGCTGAGGCAAGAGGACCCCTTGAGCCCAGGAGTCTGAGGTTGCCAAGAGCTGTGATGACACCACAGCATTCTACCCAGGACGGAAGAGAAGAAAAAAGAGAGAAAATGAAATGTCATTGGGTAGAGAAGATACTTAAGATGTTGAGGCTTCTTAGACCGTGAAATGGGGCTCTCCTAACCCCTTGTCATACTCAGGAAATGATTTACCTGGATGTTTCATACCTCTACTGGAGGTATAGAGGGAGAGGTCCTGTCTTAACTATCTAAGGGTCCTTGGCTTGGCCTAGCCAACAGTAGAATGAAAGTTAATAAATGTAGCTAAAGCCTGGGGCTGGAAATGACCTTGGAATAGGCATGTAGGTATCTGTGAGTGTGGCACATGCATGTAATAATGAGCATGGCACTTGCATATAGGTATGAGGGTGCCATATGTGAGCATGTCATGTGTGTTTGGCATGAGGTGGAGAGCAGGTGTGACTTAGTAAGCAAATCCTCCCCACTAGAGTGCAGAGTTTTTGTTGAGAGCAGTAAAAACCAGTTTGAGGCAGTCGGTGGACACTACCATGGAGGTAGTAAGGGTGGAGTCTACATAGGATATGGTAGCCACAAGGAGTCACCTAAGGAGGAGGTGACACAGAGGAAGTGTCATAGCAATTAATCTGGCTGTAACGCATGACTGTCACCAAGCTGCAGGAATAGGAATGGACAGTACAAGTGTTTCTAAATCAACTATTTTTTTTTAAATCTAAAAAGATGGATATACATGAATACACTATTGGTCAACGTAGATTCTAGAAGTGGCTTCCTTTTCTATGAAGGAGAATTTTTTTTTAAATAGCACAATAAAACTAGAAGGAAACACCTTGAAAAACAAGATGCAACTTAATTCTTTAGTGCATTTCAAGCAGGTTTTGATTACTTCACTAGTCATAATGTCAGCAGTAAATAAGCTGTGATAAATGGCAGCTATTGGCCAAAAGAGACACACCTGCCTGGGACACAGGGACTTCAATTTGAAGCAAGAGATGGTTATTATGAAAAGGTGGTATGGAAAATTCCAAAGAGTGTCCTTTAGATGGACAAAAAGTGGTCTCACTAGCGACAACTCCAACAACCAGGAGAACAGTGTTTTTGCATCAGAATGATTATGATCAGGAAGTGTGACCAAGTCAGCTGACATGACATGAGCTCCAGATGTGTCCGAGTGAGCAGATTGTCAGTGTCCTTGGAAGAAAGCCCTGAAGTGACCCAACAGTTGTACTCTCTGTGGAAAGACTCATGCAGTTTGGCAAGGGCCTGTTAGTTTTTCCTTTTCATCTCATTTGCAAATGTAGAAAATGTTTTCATCCAATGTGCATTTTTTTTTTTGAAACAGAGTCTCACTTTGTCACTCTCAGTAGAGTGCTGAGGCATCACTGCTCACAGCCACTTCAAACTCTTGGGCTTATGCAATTCTCTTGCCTCAGTCCTCCAAGTAGCTGGGACTACAGGTGCCTGCCACCAGACCTGGCTATTTTTTTTAGCTCTGGTTCAGGCTGGTCTTGAATTCATGAGCTCAGGCAATCCACCTGCCTTGGCCTCTCAGAATGCTAGGATTACAGGCATGAGCCACTGGCCCAGCCCCGTCCAATGAGCATTTGAGGCCTGTTCATTCTTGGAGGTCTGTTTGAATATTTTATCCTAGCTGTGGTCTTCTCTCTGCTCTCTCCATAGCCCTTCCTGTGTACTACTGGAAATTTTACACCTATCATACTCAGATGGATACCATTTTATTTTTACCACAATTTCATGGCTCTCTCTCTCTCTATATATATATATCACTCTCTCCTCCAATTAGATTCTGATTTTTTTTGGAGGAGAGATCCATGTTCATTTTCATGAGCTCTGTGTCCTCAGGACAACCACTCTGGGAAGAAACCAGAGTTCAAAAATTAAGGTAGTGATATGTACCACACAGTTTGATAAAGAATTAGTGTGTGCTTCTCTGAAGATGAGACCCACCATTATGATCTCCAGCTTTATTTATTTTTATTTAGTTTTGTTTTTTGGAGGCAGAGTCTCACTCTGTCCCCTGGGTAGAGTGCTATGGCATCATTATAGCTCACAGAAACCTCAAACTCCTGAGCTCAAGTGATCCTCCTGCTTCAGCCTCCTGAGTAGCTGGGACTAAAGGTGCCCGGCACCACACCCAGCTAGTTTTTCTATTTTTAGTACAGACAGGTCTTGCTGTTGCTCAGGCTGATGATCTCCAGCTTTATGTTGGCCCTTGGTGTTTTTCAGATGTCCTGTGTCTTTGATGCCATCTCTTCCATTCACTAGACAGATGTTACATATCATTTGCCACTGGTTATTTACAATGAGATGACATATATGCAAATAAAACCTTTGTGTCTAGAATCAAACTCCTTGTCTTGAGCCTGCACCCCTTCCTCCATCCCCATCTGTAGTGAATGAACTTGTCCTCCCCTCTGTGGGTCCATCTGAATACTTGGAATCTATCCTTGTCTTCATCTTCCACTCTGCCTTTCACACCCAGTAACCACCAAGTCCTGGTAACCCAGCCTTCTTTCCTCACTTACTCTTGTACCCCAGCTGCTACCATTGATGCCTCCCTTCTCACAGTAGCCATTGGTGGTAATTGTGCGTCTATGACCTTGTTCCCACCAATTCATATTCGTAGCCCACAAGGATGAAGATGTCCATGACCTCCCATCTCTGGGCCATGTGCATGTCTGTGGCCTGTGCTGTGACATGTCAGTGGGACACACCTCTGTTTTGGTCCTCCCCGAGGGAGGGGAATCATGTTGGTTTTGATACTGTGGTAAACAGGCTCAAACAGGCAGACAGCAAGTGTGCATGAAAATTTGTTGAAGGAAAGGAGGGAACCCTGAGTAAGCCGCCTTTTCTGGCTCTTCCTTGTTTTTGTCTTCTTTCTGCTCTTTTCACTCCTTTCACTTTTGCTGTCCTAGTTATTACAATTAGTGGTTGTAATTGCCATTATTATTACCATCATCATCATCACTAGCCTAATTATAATCATCACTGTCCTTCAACCTCTGTAATAGCCGGGCTGCTTCCAACAGCCAGGAGCTGGATGGAAGGCCAGGAGAAGAGGTGACAGGAATTCTCTGGGGAAGGAAGGCAGGAGCTGAGGACCTCTTCTGTCATCCTTTCTCCTCCTTCTTTAAAGCTTATTTTAGGAGACAGTGCCCTCCTCAGACTGATCTATCAGCCCACTATCCCTCATGGCAACAGAAATGTTAGCTGCAGCCGTTAACTTCACCGTGGTGGTGAACAGAGTGTAGGCAACTTGCTGACAGTTACGTGCAGCTGGTCATTCACACAATAGGGCCAGAATTTGAGTTCTCTGGATTCCAGACCAGAGTCTTTGCCACCATAGTGAATTGCCCAGTGAGGATTTACTGGCAGGAAAACAGAGTTTGGAAAGAAGCAAAGTGAGATTGAGTGTGAGTATGTGTGAGTGTATGTAAGTGTGTGAGGTGTCAAGCAGCTGTCTTCTTTTGCTCGTTCCTTTCTTACTTCCTCAGCTGCCATTGTTACTCTGTTCATGCCTGCTTTTCTCTTCTTCTCATCTCCCCATTCCAGAGCTTCTCTCCCTTAACTCTTCTCTGCCCATAAATTGCTTTTTCATTACTGTCTTCTTTATTCCTTCCCTTATCTTCGTTCCCTTCATCTTTTGCTTTGGGTGTTGCTTCTTCCTCTGACTGCTTTAAAGGATCAATGGGCCCCTAACAATATGAAATGCTGGATTTTTAAGGGACATTAAAGGTATGTAATTTTGATTAATTTATGCTATAGCCAGGTTTATGAAGGACTATTTGATGTCCAATGAGCCTTTGAGAAGTCTTAAAGTTTTTTTTCTCCCCGAAATGGTAACAAGACTTTTTTTTTTTTTTTTGAGTAAAACTAACTCAAACATTTGAAGACCAAATTTTCTTTGGGAACTTTATTTCTTGGCTCACAAAAAGAGACACACACTTATCTTTTGCCCTTTTGGATGGAAGCTTCAAGAAATGGACATTCTTAAAATTGCAAAGCAAGAGAATATTCTCTGTGTACCAACATCCCATCCTTGTGGGGAAGAGCTTGACTACAGATTGAATTAAATGGACTCCCTCCTCCCCCTACTTGAACTGAATTAAGGTTTTCTCTGTGTAGGTGTGTATTACATTGTCTACCGGCTTCATATTAGTATTCAGTACACTGGGTACTTGCTTTCCCATTCTTGTGATACTTTACTAAGAAGAACGTTCTCCAACTCTGTCCAGGTTAATACAAAAGATGTGTAGTTGCCATCTCTTTATGGCTGAATAGTATTCCATGATGTATGTATACTACAGATTGTTAATCTAATCATATCCAGGCTCTGAGTGTATCCCTGTTGGGGGATTAGTGAGTGTCCACAGTGAGGGGAAAAGGGGTAACCAGGATTTGTAGCCAGATACAGTGGGAATAGTGGGAGACAGGCTCAGCATAGGGATGTAGTTAGACAGAGGGCAGGATGGGCTGCTGAATCTCTCAAGAAGGTGTCAGTGAGTGAGACCAGCAGGAGGATGGCTGAGAGGCGTGGAGACAGGTGCTGGCCCCAGGTGGAGGCAGCTCCAAGTCTCTGCTCTCTGCACCCTCCCATTTTTATTTGAGCTCATTTGACTTTTGTAAACTAAGTATTGTTCCCTTACCTTTCCTTCCTTTTCTCCCTGCCTTTGCAGATTCCTCCCTTCTCTCTTCTTTTTATTTTTTAACAAAGTTGCTGGGCACAGTGGTTCATTCCTATAACCCTCGCACTCTTGGAGACTGATATGGGAGGATTACTTGAGCTTCAGGAGTTCGAGACCAGCCTGAGCAAGAGCAAGACACTGTTTCCTGTTTCCACTAAAAATAGAAAAAGTAGCTGGGCATCATGGCGGGCACCTGTAGTTCCAGCTACTCCAGAGGCTGAGGCAGGAGGAACACTTGAGCCTGAGAGTTTGAGGTTGCTGTGAGGTATGACACCAGGGTACTCTACAAAGGGTGACAGAGTGAAACTCTGTCTCAAAAAAAAAAAAAAAAATTTCCATGTGCATGAAGTAAGTAAGTACATAAGGCCTATTATGAAAAAGAATAATTTGCCCTTTTCCTCCTTCCCAGAGGCAACAAAACAGTTTCAAAGCTTGAAACTTTACTGCCTTTTTTGGGGGGAGGGGGGTTGTAACTTGCACTATATTTAAAAACAGCATGATTTTATTGCTGCTTCTCAAATTTTCAATTCCAGGCATTATTTATGGGAATCAAGGTTTTTTCCCTTCCTTCCCCCTCCTCCCAGCCCAGTCTCTCCAAATGCCTCATTCTCCTCACTAGATCAATATTCATGGTTTTCATTTATTGCAATGTATGTAACTACTATTCAGTGCTGTGCCTGTGGCAAATTATGATTGCTTTCTGTTCCCATATGACTTTTTGTATTTTCCACATTCATAACTGGTTTTTAAATTTGTTTATTTTTCTATGTTTTTATCACTAATTTAGCCCTAAACTCAGCTGCTGGTTGTCCAGATCTCCTTTCTAGAAATTCCTTCCCATACATGACATGTTCTTTTTTAAGAGATTTTTATCTTCTTGGGGAAATCTTTTTCAGAACTTTCAGGCCTGAGCCAAGGTGTGGTCTTCCGTCTGGCCATCACACTGGGCTGTGGTATCTGAGCTTCTTCCCCACAGATGATTGCATTATTTTCTCTTACTTTTCTGAGGTGACTGATGCACATCCTCCAGCTTCCTGAGATAAAAAATGTTTGGTAGATCCTACAAGATCCTAAATGTACTAAAAATACTTTACATTTTTTGTATTAACCTGGATGGAGTTGGATAACATTCTACTTAGTAAAGTATCATAAGAATGGAAAAGAAAGAATCCAATGCATTCAATACTAATATGAAACCAGTAGATGTCCTAATATACACCCATTCAAGAGAAAAACTCAATTACAATTAAGTTGGGGACAGGGGTGGAGAGAGAGGGATGGGTTCTCCCCTAACAGGCATATGTAAGGGCATACGGTACACCTCTTAGGTGAGGGGCACAGCTGCAGCTTGGACTTTGCCTAATAGATACAAACAATGTAACCTAATTATCTGTACCCTCATACTAAACTAAAATTTAGAAAATAAAATAAATACTGAAGAAAATTGCATTCAATCTTCTCAAGATCTTCTTAGAAGACTAATTCATTTTCCTTCTAGAGTGGGGACCTAGAATTCTGTCTGCTTTGACATCAGTTTCCAGACATTCCTTCACCTTCTCCTCCCTCCCAGAGGTTTGTTAGACCCCTGCTCAGCTTTCAGGGGCTGTGTGGTTCAGATCCAGCCGACTATTGGCTTGTGTTACTGATGGTTGAGAAGTCATCTTTCTTTGACCCACCACAGCAGTTCCCATATGTCCTTTTGGCTTTGGTTTCTTCTGCCATTCTCCCCACCCTTGTAGGTCTGGGCCCTAAAAAATTCCTTTTTGGACACTTTAGTGGACCTTTGTAAGGGTGGGAAGTCAGGTGCAGTTTCTCAATCCTCCCTGGCTCAGAAAGGCAACCCCTCCTGATGTGGGGACCTCAGAATTGGGTGGTCTGTGGGCTTTTTACCCTCTGGAGACAAAACAAAGAACCCTGCAACAGGGTCATGCCCTGACCCTTGGTACTGCCTTCCCTTTTTCTCCATATGCCACCTGTTCTTTTTCTGACTCCATGTGGCTCTACTCGGTCCCCACTTCAGATGACAGATTGAGTCCATGCCTCCCTGAGATCCCTGGAGCCCATTTTCTAAAGGACCACTATTAGGCAGTTAGGTAGACATGAGCAGGTGGATGGTGGACACGGGTCTGCTATTTGGACTGGTTTGGGCTATTGTGGGAACAGAGCTAATAACTAATCAAGACCTTGCAGGTGGGTTGTTTTAGGGAGTTGGTTGTTTGGGGGGACTAAGTAATGTCCCTGAGACTTCTTGATGGGGACAGATAGATACTGGTTGTTACGGGAACATCCTAATTAAGATGTGGGGAAACTTCTGAGAAACAGCTGACAACTCCCAAAAGTTGAGTATAAACTCCAGCACTACACTCTCCATGACACCTGCAGTCTCTAGGACAGGTCTTGGCCTGCTATCCAAAGCATTCAAATAAACTTTCTTTCCTTGCTAAAACTTTACTTGCTCTTTCTTTCTTTAATTATTTCAGTGAATATCTCAAGCTGTCACTGTGCCACCCTGACACCTCAATGAGGCTACAACTCCCAGAGCATTCATATGCCCATTATATGTTCCAGTCTTGCAGCAGTCTCCAAATGATGGGTCTGCTATTCTTACCGAGATGGATTTAAGACACTCTAATGCAGTGTTTTTCAACTTTTTTCTTTTTAATCTCATGGCACACTTGAACCGGTAGTCAAACTTCCATAGCACACTAAATTATGTTGATCCAAAAAAAAAAAAAAAAAAAAGAGAGAGAGAGTAAAAAAAATAAAAAGAATATAGATATTGTGCTTTGAACTTCTTTTGAAAATAATTAATAATCTTTAAAATTTTCTTGGCATACCTAAGATCCTCTTATGGCACACCAGTTGAAAAATCACTGCTCTAACGGTTTAGTTATATTATAAACCCTTTTTCTCTTAAATGGTAACTTTCTCATGTTTCGTAGCTCAAGGAATGGTAAAGGTGAGATATTCTAGCAGCAGGTTTGACTGGGAGGTCTCTTTCTAGTATCTGGCATCTTTGTGACTTTGTTCTCATTTGGGATCCAACCTGGCTGGTTTCCATGGGGGCAAAGGTAGGCCAGCCCCAAGAGTATAGAGCTCTATAGCCAAAAGTTGCTGTCTTGAAACTTAGTTTCCATGGAGTTTCATCATACTGATATGCCAATCTTGTGGAAATCGACTTGATTTCATGGAATTTGAAGTCAGATATATGAAAGCCAGTTGGAATGATTTTATGAATTCAGAATATTCAGAGAAAACATGGCTGTTTGTTTAGCCACAGTGATTGGGAAGTTGAAAACAGTGAGCAAGATAAATTTCATGCTTAGTTATGTGCTGCTCTGATCCCACTTTGGAGTAAAAGCTGAACTTTGTTGTTGAAAGGCATAGTGGAAAGTGAAAACATCAACTGTGCTATGCTGAGGGGTGGGGTGTTATTTACTTATCCAGAATTAGAAGCATCCCTGCCTCTGTGGGCCAAGGAGTTAGCATCAATCCTTTCCATTGCAAAAGAGTGTGGTTGCTGTCCTTTTTTTAATTTCAAAAGAGTAAATATTTAAATAGGCAATATAAAAAGTTATTGCCATTTGTCCTTCATAGATCATGGCTGAAAGTTAAAAGGGAGAATGAGAGGCTGGGCACGGTTTATCATGCTTGTAATCCCAGGACTCAGCCAAGGTCAGTGGATCCCTTGCGCTCAGGAGTTTGAGACCAGCTTGAGCAAGAGTGAGACCCCCATCTCTACTAAAAATAGAAAAAGTAGCCAAGAATAGTGGGTGCAGTCCTAGCCACTTGGGCGACTGAGACAGGGGGATTGCTTGAGCCCAAGAGTATGAGGTTGCTGTGAGCTATGATGACACAGTTGCACTCTACCCAGGGTGACAGAGTGAGACTCTTTCTCAACAAACAAACAAACAAAAACAAAAGAGAGAGAAAGATAATTAGAACTCACATAGAGAAAGAATACTATGGAGATTGCATGTAATTCCAATCAAGAAAGGGCGTTAGACATCTTAATTTGCAAGTGGTCAACCTGAGCAAACTTTTCTCAGCAAAGTTATTTTTAAGATTTTAAAAAAATATGAATTTTCTTAAGTCTTGTGATTAGAGTGAAATACATATTTATGTCCTCCCAGGTGCCACTCAATAAAAATGGTTAAAACCTTTAGTCCTTTTACTAGTTCAAAGTTTTATTGCCAAAGTTATTTTGTAGATCTTTACGCTCGAAGCAGGTCAGTGTATTGCATGGTATGAATTATTCTAAGTAATTGCTCAGTTATTTTATAGCTTAGTCACAGGATTTTTTCATTATGAAATGAGCCTTTTTCAGGTTAGGATGAGGGGGGCACAATAAATCACAGTGTGGCTTACTATTGGAGTTTTAGCTTTACCTGTGATAAGGGTTTAATAGCAGTCTGGCCCAGACACTCTTTTTTCCACATGGGTATTAGTTCACACTGTTTATTAAAAACTCCCCTTGTAGTTTTTAAATGGAGTGTTTCAGATTAATGGCCCCAGTGGACTTGAACTTCATTGCACTTCATTAAAGTGAGATTGTACTAAAGGTTACTTCAATTAAACTCACAATGCGACTTTAAATCTATATAGATTTTTTTTCCAGAAAATGTGATAAAATGGCTTTACCAATCCTTTAAGGTTAACAAGGCAACATCCCTTTTCGTAACCAAAGTGCAAAAACTTGTGCACATGTTTGGAATTTTCCTCTGGCTGTGCATCTGTGTTTTACAGAGTTAGAAGCAAGTCCCCAGAAAGAGCCCAGGTTAGGCAAGGGGTGAGTTACTGAAAGCAGAGTCACCAAATGAGGCTCCAGAGTATGCAAAATGCTCTATTCCACTTGAGTGGGTGCTGCAAGTTTATTACTTTAGAAAAAAAAATTCCCTATATTTTTTGAAATAGGCTGGTTTGTGCCTTCCATGACAAAAAGGGATATGATATTGAATCTGAGTTCCTTTTTGTTGGCCACCCCAGTGTGTAAGACATAGCATTTCTAAGCATTGTTACCTCTGAAAATTCACGATAATTTGGAGGCATTAATTAGCCATGCTGCGTCATGAGAATATGGCTTCTTGTCTTGGGTCAGTCATTAACGAATGACTTCTCAGCCTGAGCAAGAGTGAGACCCAGTCTCCACTAAAAAAAAAAAAATAGAAAAACTCGGCTTGGCACCTGTGGCTCAGTGGGCTAGGGCACCAGCCACATACACCTGAGCTGGCGGGTTCGAATCCAGCCCGGGCCCGCCAAACAACAATGACGGCTGCAACCAAAAAATATCAGGGCATTGTGGTGGGTGCCTGTAGTCCCAGCTACTTGGGAGGCAGAGGCATGAGAATCGCTTTATGAGGTAGGAGTTGGAGGTTGCTGTGAGCTGTGATGCCACTCACTCTACTCGGACAACAGCTTGAGGTTCTGTCTCAAAAAAAAAAAAAAAAAAGAAAGAAAGAAAGAAAAGTAAAAGGAAACGACTCTGTGAAACTAACCTAGATCCATTTTCTGCTGTTTTCAGATGGTGAAGTTACCAAAATTTTATGTTCTCAACCTTGCTTATAATTTTAAGAGTTCTTACCTGGTAAATGCTTTTTAAAATGCTGATTTTTATTCTTCAACCAAAGTTAAGCTGAAAATGGCTGGGGTTTTCAGAATGCATATTATTGCTTCTTTCCCTTGAACGTAGGGCTGTGGTATTTCATTTCTTCCTGTGTGTATTTTTGTTGCTGTTCTGGTTTTCTGCTCATATCTTTTGCTTATATTTTATAATCACAAGTGGCATTTACTAAGGTATACAATGTAATCTAAGAATTTATTCTCATGTTCCTTGGTGACAATATTCACCATGTCTGTGTCCTGCACACAGGGTTAGTATTAGGGGAAAAGAGCAGAGGGTGATGCAATCTGAAGAGAGTGACATGCAAGCCCTCTTACTGGATATGTTACAGATAAAAAGTTTATTTGAGAAAAGGTACTGAAGACTCATTTAAATACAATATAGTGTAAGGAAGGATGAGGCAGTACATGATTATTACCAAGTAGCAGCCTAGTGTACTAAACAAGCATGTTGCATATTTGCACCTTTGGGGGATGATGAGAGAATGAGTATATGGTAGAACCTCCCTCAATTGACCTCCCATGGGACCATAACACAGTGCTCAACACACAGAGGTGGTCACTACAAGGAACTAGGCCTATTATACTGATAAGTACATGTGATGCATGTCCAGTCAAGCTGTGAAAATTAGGTCAACGTAAGGAGGTGGTCAGCTATGGAAGTGCTACTGTATTTTGATCGCAAGAAATGACACCTTCAGAACATGTGACACCAAGGACAGGTCAGTCACACCTAGATGTTACAGTGGGCTGAGGGGTTCTGAGCAGCCAGAAGGGAGTATGAGGCCCTTGGGGAGCAGGTGTTTGAAGAGCTAAAGCGATGGATAGAAATAAATGAGCCAAAGGCAAATCTTACCTTCTTCAGTAAATGGGATTGTGTTGTCTATACTTACTGCAGGTAGCTGCTATCAGAGAGTGATCTGGAGAAACTTAGAAGTTTCCGAGACCCCTCTGGTGGATCTAAGAACTATTTTTCCAGTAATATCTAAACTTTATTTGTTCTTTTTGCTCTCACCTGATTACGCAGGGGAAATGATACCTCTCTAGACTGAGCTGAGAAGATGATGGGAGAACCCACATGTCTCCTAATAATTAAGCAAGATATTAAAGACACTTGAAAAATGTGAAAATAATAGACTCCTCTGTCTCCCTATGGTCTGCTTTGGAAAATAGATTTTTTTCCCTAAAAAATGTTATTTATATTACATACAAAGTAATTTTTTTATTACTATTTTAAAATGAATTACTAAATAGTTTAAAATCATTTTAATGTTTAATATGGTAAATCTTAATAAGTACAAAATAAGTATAAATTTTATATTGTACTTATAGAATATATATTATACTCAACGGGCTAAGGCGCCAGCCACGTACACCTGAGCTGGCAGGTTTGAATCCAGCCCAGGCCCACCAAACAACAATGACGGCTGCAACCAAAAAATGGCCGGGCGTTGTGGTGGGCACCTGTAGTCCCAGCTACTTGGGAGGCAGAGGCAAGAGACTCACTTGAGCCCAGGAATTGGAGGTTGCTGTGAGCTGTGATGCCACAGCGCTATGCAGGGTTACTTTTTTTTTTTGTCTCAAAAAAAAAAAAAGTATAAATCAAAACAACAGTTTTTAGAATTCCTTAATACTTTTTGAGTCCAACAGGGTTCTGAGATCAAAATACAGGCATTTGGGAACTATTTCTTTAGACTAGTGATATTCAACTGGTGTGCCAAGGAAATTTTTAAAGATCATTAATCAAATTATTTTTGAAAGAAGTTCAAAGCACTGTAAGCATGTTCATTTTTTTGCTCTCTCTCTCTTTTTTTTTTTTTTGATTAACATAACTTAAGTGTCCTCTGGACATGTCAATTGTGCCAGGAGGTTAAAAAAACAGTTGAAAAAGACTGGTCTAGATGGAGAATTGACTTCTTCCATATTGCAGTTTGTCCTGTGTCTGGTGTGGAATTCTGGCATTAAAATTGAAGTCACTTTGGGAGGCTGAGGTGGGTGGATCACGGAGCTCAGGAGTTTAAGATCAGCCTGAGCTAGAGGGAGACCCTGTTCTCTAGACTCTACTAAAAATAGAAAAGCTAGTAGGTGCAGTGGTTCACAGCTGTAATCGTAGCACTTTGGGAGGCCGAGGTGTACGGATTGCTTGAGCTCAGGAGTTCAAGACAAGCTTGAGATAGAGCAAGACCCCATCTCTAAAAACTAGCTGGGTTTTGTGGTAGGCACCTATAGTCTCAGCTACTCAGTAGACTAAGGCAAGGATCACTTGAGCCCAAGAATTTGTGGTTGCTGTGAGCCATATCACAGCACTCTACCCAATAGAGTGAGACTCTATCTCAAAATATAAAACAAAGAAACAAGAAAAAATAGAAAAACTATCCAGGTGTAGTGGTAGGTGCCTGTAGTCCTAGCTACTTAGGAGGCCGAGGTAGGAGGATTGCTTGAACCCAGAAGTTTGAGGTTGCTGTAAGCAATGATGCTGTGGAACTCTACACAGGTCTTAAAAAAAAATGTGTGTGTGTGTGTGTGTGTGTTATATTTTATATATCCTGGGCATATCTCCAGAAAACTTCTCCAAATGTGGTTGGGAAGAAAAGTTTTGCTTAGAGAGCTTTATGTCATGGGACAGAGCAAATATTAAAGATATTTGTGACTGAGTCCTTAGTAGGCAATAAGTAACAAGCCTGAGAGAATTAAAAGGAAGAAATTTGAGGTTGCTAAAACTAAGCTTTCTATAAATCATCACTTTGGGGTAGTTATCAAAGGTTTTACCACTGAAAAAATTATAAAGTTTTAATTTGTGTTGTACTTAATTCACATTAGAAAATAATGTTTTGAACTCTGATGTCTCACGTGGTTATGGATGAGAAGCTGCTTGTTGTCACCCGTGGGGTGCGAACTGGAAATAACTCAGGTTTATTGGAGTAGGATGAGCATGTGATAGGCCCAGTGGGCTAGGCTAAGACAGAAAGGTGTCAGGCCTAGGCTATAATGGAAAAATACCAGTTAACTTCTAGCAAATTTCCGGACTGCAATCTTTCAAACGAAATGAAATAAGTCTAGTTCACTCCCAAGATAAATGAGAAAGTACTAATTGATTTCTTTCTTCTAGTTTATTCCCAGTTTCTTGCATGGCTAACTACCTGAGAAACAGACCAGGAGGTACCAATTGTTCCCGGACTGACTTTTAAACAATACTAAAACTAAGATGTATAGGGAGAAATATTAAAACAAAAATGTATGATGTATGGCTAACTAACTCCAAAATTCTGCTTCTGTACAATGCTTGTTTGCTACCCCACCTGAATGTACCTGGACAGCCTGTGTGCCAACCAGGATGCAGACCCAGCCTTAAAAACCCAACCCCTTAAGCCCTTAGGGCTACTTTCAGAAACCCCATGTTGGGACACTGAGGGAGTTGCTGGCCAGCTCTTCGATAAACGGACTCTGCTGTAAATTTGGCTTGTTTGGAAGTGTGATCTTTGTGAAATTCCTGGGCACAACTCATGGAGCAGGGACTCTCAGGGTGACATGCAGAGTGACAGGAGTTACAAAGTGGTGAATAGAACTCAGCAATGCTATCAAGGCAATTTTCCCAGGTGATTAAGTGTGACCACAAAATGATTGGCTCCACCTTTAGGCAAGAATCAATTGACAAATCTCAGTGAAAGATTTTGCTTTGGTGGAGATCACATACCCAGTCCTAGGCCAATGAGCAGAAACAAGGAATGGGGTGATTGATGGATTGATTGACTGATTTTACATTAATATGAGGGTACATAGGATAAGGTTACATTGTTTGCATTTGTGAGGTGAAGTCCAAGTTGTAGTTGAGCCCTTCACCCAGGAAGTGTGCCATATATCTCTACATCATGCCCATTGTGTGGGAGCTTACTAAACTCTCTCTGTCCCTCTTCTTGAATTTAACTGTGTGTTTCATGTGAGCCTGTAGTTGTTCATGTACTGGTTTCATATCAGTGTTGAGTACATTGGATACTTGTTTTTCCATTCCTGAGATACTTTTCCAAGGAGGATCTTCTTCAACTCCATCTAGGTTAATAAAAAAGATGCAAAGCTTCCATCTTTTTATGGCTGAATACTGCTCCATGGTATACATATACCACATTTTATTAATCCATCCATGGTCAATGGGCTTCCACATCTTGGCGATTGTGAATTGAGCTGCTATGAACATTTGATTGCATATGTCCTTATGGTAAAATGATATTTTTTCTTCTGGGTAGATTGCTAGTAATGGGATAGCAGGATCAAATGGCAGGTCTACTTTTAGCTGTTTGAGGACTCTCCATACTTCATTCCCAAAAGGCTGTGTTATGTTACCAAACTTCAGGTTACGCTACAAGTCAGTAGTGATCTAAACAGTATAGTGTTGGTATAAAAATAGAGTCATAGATCTGCAGAACAGAACCTGCAGAACCTTCAGAGGACCTGAAGATGAAACCAGCCTCATATCACCACCTGATCTTCAATTAAAAAAACAAAAATATGCAGATGCACTGGTTCATGCCTGTGATCTTAGCATTCATGGAGGCCAAGGCTGGAGGACTGCTTGAGCTCAGGAGCTTGAGACCATCAGACCTTTGAACAAGAGCAAGACCCTGCCTTTACTAAAAATAGAAAAATTAGCCAGGCATTGTAGCAAGTGCCTGTGGTCCAAGCTACTTGGGAGGCTGAACCAGGAGGATTCTTGAGCACTGGAGTTTGAGGTTGTTGTAAGCTAAGATGAAGCTACGGGTCTCTTCCCAGTAGACAAACTGAGACCGCATCTGAAAAACAAAACTATGTATATATACTGGGAAAAGAATCCCTGTTTAATAAATGGTTCTTGGGGACTTGGTTAGCCACATGTAAAGGGCTAAAACTATACCCGCACCTCTTACCACTTACAAAAATTAACTCACATTGGAACAGGGTAATTTAAATCAACTTCCACCAGAGGCACAGACTGGAGCTTAAG
The DNA here is from genome assembly GCA_963573935.1 of Arctocebus calabarensis. NCBI lineage: Eukaryota > Metazoa > Chordata > Mammalia > Primates > Lorisidae > Arctocebus > Arctocebus calabarensis. The sequence continues at coordinate 545 of CAUYON010155544.1, read as the reverse complement.
GAGAATAGCTCTGCACACAAAGGAGTGCATTGTTCATATAGAAAAAGACAGGAATTGGGCAGAAAAAAAACAAACAACCACAGTCACGTCCTAAATATGCCCATTCAACTTGGCAACTGAACTGTTTTTCTTTTTTTTAGTTTATTTATTTATTTTATTAAATCATAGCTGCGTACATTAATGCAATCATGGGGCACAATGTGCTGGTTTCATGTACAATTTGAAATAGTTTCATTAAACTGGTTAACACAGCCTTCATGGCATTTTCTTAGTTACTGTGTTAAGACATTTCTATTCTACATTTAGTAAGTTTCACCTGTACCCTTCTAAGATGCACTGTAGGTGTGATCCTACCAATTATCCTCCCTCCTTCCTTCCCCTCCCTTGCCCATTTCCCAATATTCTTGTGCTATAGTTGGGGTATAGCCTTCATATGAAACCTATAAATTAGCTTCATAGCAGGGCTGAGCACATTGGATACTTTTTCTTCCATTCTTGAGATACTTTGCTAAGAAGAATATGTTTCAGCTCCATCCATGTAAACA
>CAUYON010155542.1:0-14216 GCA_963573935.1 Arctocebus calabarensis | reverse complement strand
TCCCAGCTACTAAGGAGGCTGAGGCAAGAGAATCGCTTAAGCCCAAGAGCTGGAGGTTGCTGTGAGCAGTGTGACGCCACGGCACTCTACCCAGGGCGATAAAGTGAGACTCTGTCTCTACAAAAAAAAAAAAAAAAAAAGTACAGGCTCTAAAAAAAGTATAGAATGCTAGAGCCTGAAATCTTTCTTTCTTGTTTAATCAATCACTGCCCTCTATGCTTTTCATCTTATAGCATTTCATTAGTTTAGATGCAAATATTTATTAAATTCCTACTGTGACCCAGCTACTCGGGAGGCTGAGGCAAGAGAATTGCCTAAGCCCAAGAGCTGGAGGTTCTTGTGAGACTCTGTCTCTACCAAAAAAAAAAAAATTCCTACTGTGAGTTAGGCACCTGTTAGGTATACAATATGACAAAAAAATAGTCTAATTTAAGTGACTCCCAAGAGAAGGAAATTCAACTGGCAAGGCTTCAGCTATCCTCCAGAGCAGTGATTTTCAAGTGGTGTGCCATACTGGTGTGCCTTGAAAATTTTTAAAGATCATTAAATAATTTTCAAAAGAAGTTCAAAGCACAGTAAGTGGTATTTTACTCTTTTTTCCGCTCAACATAATTGAAGTGTCCTGCAGAAATTTAACTAAAGGTTCAAATATGGGAGATAAAAAGGTTGAAAAACACTGCTCCAAATTTTCTCTCATCTGGGAATATGCTGTGGCCTCTCACTTCCAGTTGCCTGTGGGAAGAAACTGGGCTGCCATTGGTCTGGCATGGACATCTATGTGAGCTAAGATCTGTTCCTATTTATAATTCTCCAAGAAAACTTAGGACACCCTTAGGAGAAAAGAGTGATCATAAATTATTTTGTGTAAAGTAAAATATTTCAAAGTCTAGGGGCTACCATCTGTGTTTATGAACAGATGGAGAATTATTTGACCTCAGCATAACAGGAAGTTTTTAGGGTCAGTTGGGAAAGATTTTTCCCAAGGAGATCTGACATACACCCTAAAGATCAGGAAAAAATACACTAATCTCTGCAGAGCCTGAAGAGCAAGATGGAAACAGACTTTGGCTTGCTCTCCATCTTCATTCCCTTTTGCTATTCTTTCTTTTGCGGGGCGGGGAAACCTCAAGCTGTTGCCCTGGGCAGAGTGCCATGGCCTCACAGCTCACAGCAACCACCAACTCCTGGGCTTAAGCAATTCTCCCGCCTCAGCCTCCTAGGTACCTGGGACTACAGGCACCCTCCATAACGTCTTTTTTTTTTTTTGTCATTGTTTGGCGGGCCATGGGCTGGATTCGAACCCACCAGCTCTGGTGTATGTGGCTGGTGCCTTAGCCGCTTAAGCTACAGGCACGGAGGCCATTCCCTTTTGCTTTTTTTGCTTTTAATTTCAGCTGCTTTTACTTTTCTTAGTTCCTTGGATTTTTGTTTTGTTTTGTTTTGTTTTTTCCATTGTCCTTCCTTGTAACGATTTGCAGGCCGGTTGCCTCCCAAGTAGCTGGGATTACAGGCGCTCGTCACAATGCCCAGCGGTGTTCTTTCCTGGTGGTTGAGACGGGGTCTTGTCTCTGGCTCACTTATGCTTATGCTGGTCTCGAACTGTGAGCACTGGAAATCCACCCACCTCGGCCTCCCACAGCGCTGGGATTATAGACGTGAACCATCCGGCCTCCCTTTTGCTTTTTAAAGAAAGTGTGGGTGTTTTTTTTTTTTAGAGACAAAGTCTCAGTCTGTCGCCCTTGGTAGATTTCCATGGCGTCACACAGCTCACAGCAACCTCCAACTCCTGGGCTTAGGCGATTCTCTTGCCTCAGCCTCCCAAGTAGCTGGGACCACAAGTGCCTGCCATAACGCCTTGCTATTTTTTTGGTTGCAGTTCAGGCGGGGCCAGGTTTGAACCTGCCACCCTCGGTATATGGGGCTGGTGCCCTACCGACTGAGCCACCTGTGCCGCCCGAAAGTGTGGGTTTTTATCAGAGTCAAAACTGACTCTGGAAGTATTCCTGAGTTCATTCCTGCTGCTATAACAAAATGGCTTAGAATGGGTAATTTATCAGTAATAGAAATTTATTTCTCACAGTTCTGAAGGCTAGAAGTCCAAGATCAAGGCATCAAGTAATAGCAAATGCAGCGTCTGGTGAGGGCTGATCTGCCTCAAAGGTGGTGCCTTTTTTGCAGTGTCCTAAATCGAAGGTCAGTCGGGTAGCTCTCTGGGGCCTCCTTTTTTTTTTTTTTTGTGGAGGCAGAGTCTCACTTTATCATCCTCGGTAGAGTGCTGTGGTGTCACATAGCTCACAGCAACCTCCAGCTCTTGGGCTTAGTGATTCTCTTGCCTCAGCCTCCTGAGTAGCTGGGACTACAGGCTCTCAGCACAACACGCAGCTATTTTTGTTGTTGTTGCAGTTTGGTCGAGGTCACCATCATTGATATACGGGGACCGCACCCTGTCCACTGAGCCACAGGTGCCGCCCTGGGGCCTCTTAAAAGGGCACTAATCCCATTCCTGAGGGCTCTATCTATACAACTAATCATCTCCTAAGGGCCCCACCTCTTAGTATTATCATGTTAGTAATTAAATTCCAACATAAGAATTTTGGGCCATAGCAACTGGTCTTTCATTTATTTATTTCTTCTCATTTATTGGCTATAGTTTTCTTAAAGTGTTACCATTCCAGAGGTAGTTTTCAGAATCATCACATTGCAACCAACAGATGGATGCTGACCACAGATGGATGCTGAAGGTCAAGATAAAGTAATTATTTAAGGAAGGATGGTTTGAGGGAGAGAAATTTGGTGTGTTTAATTAGAAACTGAAAGCCATTATTTGTAGTGCAAGGTTTGGGTGAGAAGTTAAAAGCAAAACCAACCCCTGGAACCTGCAAATTATGTTCTGTTTTGTGAGAGGATAGCTGCCACATATTTAGTTTTGTTTGTTTTGAGACAAAGTCTCACTCTGTTGTCCTGGATAGAGTGCCTTGACATCATAACTCACGTAACCTCAAAGTCTTGGGCTCAAAAGATCCTTTAGCTTTGCTCCGCACCTGTGGCTCAATGGGCTAAGGCACCAGCCACGTACACTTGAGCTGGCAGGTTCGAATCCAGCCCCGGACTGCCAAACAATGATGGCTGCAACCAAAAAATGGCGGGGCGTTGTGGCCGGCGCCTGTAGTCCCAGCTACTTGGCAAGTGGAGATAAGACACTCGCTTGAGCCCAGGAGTTGGAAGTTGCTGTGAGCTGTGATGCCATAGCACTCTATCTAGGGTGACAGCTTGAGGATCTGTCTCAAAAAATAAAATAAAGATTCTCTTGCTTCAGCCACCTAAGTTAGCTGGGACTACAGGTGCCCACCACAATGCCCAGCTAGTTTTTCTATTTTTAGTAGAGATGTGGTCTCACTCTTGCTCAGGCTGGTTTCAGAACTCCTGAGCTCAAGCAAGCCAACCGCCTCTGCCTCCAGAGTGCTGGGATTACAGACAGGATTAAACCACATCCCCACCCATCTATTTAGTTCTTGCTGTTTCCCAAGCCTCACCTGCACCAACTTGTTTAATCTTCATTACAATCCCCTAACCAATAATAACCCTTGAAGTTATTATTATCATTCTCACTTTGAGGAAATACAGGCAGAGAGAGAGAAAGTACCTTGTTTAAGGACACAGAGATAATAAAGGGCATAGTCTGGGCCAGCTACATAACTTGAAGGGCCAGAGCAAAATGAGAATGTGGGGCTCTGGGCGGGAAGGCAGGTGGGGAGACAGCTTCCCTTTTCACAGTGGTTGGGAGACTCCAAGGGACTGCAGCCTTTGCCCGGCTACATTCGGTACCTGGATCGGACTAGGCGAAAGGCTTCTGCCAGCCTCCGTGGCGCTGCCAGCCTAGGGCAGGGATAGCAGCTGCCTTACCCCACCCAGAGACACCGCGCGGGGTGAGGGGTGGGGCTGGGAGCTGCCCCTGACCTTAGTTCTCTTCCGGCCAGTGCCCAGGCACCCACCGGGCAGGTTGATGACCACTGCCTGCGGAGCACAAGAGACTCCCCCTACCCACACCCTCGGGCAATGACACCCAGTTGCTGCCACTGACAGGTGGACAGCAGTTGTGAAGTTGGCAGGAAAAGGCCAGCGTCCCAAAAAGCGCTCGGCAGCCGAAGGGAGGGGAGTGGTGGGAGGTGGGACTGCGCATGGGCGGAGGCGCCAAGACTCCTGCGCATGCACCATTCTCCCATCAAGCTTTACTTACAAAACGCAAAGTTAACTTTATTCCTTTTTTTTTTTTTTGAGACAGAGCCTCAAACTGTCACCCTGGATAGAGTGCTGTGGCATCACAGCTCACAGAAACCTCCAATTCCTGGGCTCAAGCGAGTCTCTTGCCTCCGCCTCCCAAGTAGCTGAGACTACAGGCACCCGCCACAACGCCTGGCCATTTTTTGGTTGCAGCCGTCATTGTTGTTTGGCGGGTCCGGGCTGGATTCGAACCCACCAGCTCAGGTGTATGTGGCTAGCGCCTTAGCCCGTTGAGCCACAGGCGCCGAGCCGCAAAGTTAACTTTATTAACAAAACCCACCAAGCATTGAACCTTTACCTCTCATAAGTACAAAGTCCTATGTGACTGTACTAGATGGCGTGTCCCAAAAGCCAGCCCGGGGTACAGGTACTCTCATAAGCATAGTGACTATGGTGGTGATTATGAAAATTTCAAATATACTTTTGAAAAGCGAGAAAGCTATCATTTGCTTAGAATGTTTAAGTCTGCCCTGCCATTCTACTTTGGAAAGTGTACTGTGAAATATAAAGTGATATTATTAGTCTTGACAAATAAATTCATTTTTCAATACCCTCTTAACGCATATCTTTTCTTTCTTTCTTTTTTTTTTTTAGAGACAGTCTTACTTTGTCACCCTCGGTAGAGTGCTGTGTCATCATCGTAGCTCACAGAAACCTCAAACTCTTGGGCTTAGGCTCGGCGCCTGTGGCTCAACGGGCTAAGACGCCAGCCACGTACACCTGAGCTGGTGGGTTCGAATCCAGCCCGGGCCGCCAAACAACAATGACAGCTGCAACCAAAAAACAGCTAGGCGTTGTGGCGGACGCCTGTAGTCCCAGCTACTTGGGGGGCAGAGGCAGGAGACTCGCTCAAGCCCAGGAATTGGAGGTTGCTGTGAGCTGTGATGCCATAGCATTCTACCCAGAGCGACAGCTTGAGGCTCTGTCTCAAAAAACAAAAAACACGACTCTTGGGCTTAAGCAATTCTCTTGCCTCAGCCTCCTAAGTAGCTGAGAGGCACCCGCCACGACGCCCGGCTATTTTTTGGTTGTAGTTGTCATTGTTGTTTGGCAGATCCAGGCTAGATTCGAACCCGCCAGCTCTGGTGTATGTGGCTGGCGCCCTAGCTGCTGAGCTACAGGCGCTGAGCCTATTTTTTCTTTTTTATAACAATTATTTTATTTTTCTTTATTTCGGATTAATACATATAAGCGTACCCATGATTAGGTTATATAGTTTGCGGTTTGTTTGTTTGTTTTTTGAGACAGAGCTTCAAGCTGTCACCCTGGATAGAGAGTGTGGCATCACAGCTCACAGCAACCTCTAATTCCTGGGCTCAAGCAAGTCTCCTGCCTCCTCCTCCCAAGTAGCTGGGACTACAGGCACCCGCCACAACGCCCAGCCGTTTTTTGGTTGCAGCCGTCATTGTTGTTTGGTGGGCCGGGCTGTATTCGAACCCGCCAGCTCAGATGTACACGGCTGGTGCCTTAGCCCTTTGAGCCACAGGCGCCGAGCCTGGTTTTTTTTTTTTTTTTTTTTTTTTTGAGACAGTCTCATGTTTCCCTGGGCAGAGTATTGTTGTGTAATAGCTCATGGCAACCTTACACAATTCCGCGCAAGCAATACACTTGCCTCAGCCTCAGAGTAGCTGGGACTACAGGCACCCACCACAACACCCGGCTAGTTTTTCTTTTCTTTTTATTATTTATTTATTTTGAGACAGGGCCTCAAGCTATCACCCTGGGTAGAGTACCATGGCATCACAGCTTACAGCAACCTCCAACTCCTGGGCTTAAGCGATTCTCTTGCCTTGGCCTCCCAAGTAGCTGGGAGTAGAGGTGCCAACCACAATGCCCGGCTATTTTTTGGTGGTAGTTGTCATTGTCATTTGGCAGGGCGGGGCTGGATTCGAACTTGCCAGTTCTAGTGTATGTGGCTGGTGCCTTAGCCATTTGAGCTGCAGGTGCTGAGCCCTGACTAGTTTTTCTTTACTTTTTTAATTTTTTTTTTCTTTTTGCAGTTTTTTTCTGCGACTGGGTTTGAACCTGCCACCTACAGCATATGGGGCTGGCGCCCTGCTCCTTTGAGCCACAGGCACCGCCCACTTTTTTTTTTTTTTTTTTTTTTTTGGTAGAGACAGAGACGCACTTTGTTTCCCTCAGTAGAGTGCAGTGGCGTCACACTGCTCACAGCAACCTCCAGCTCCTGGACTTAGCACTTTTTTTAATTTTTTTTTTTTTTTTTTGAGACAGAGCCTCAAGCTGTCACCCTGGATAGAGTGTGGTGGCATCACAGCTCACAGCAACCCCCAATTCCTGGGCTCAAGCCAGTCTCCTGCCTCTGCCTCCCAAGTAGCTGGGACTACAGGCGCCTTCCACAACGCCTGGCCATTTCTTGGTTGCAGCCAGCATTGTTGTTTGATGGGCCCAGGCTGGATTCGAACCTGCCAGCTCAGGTGTACGTGGCTGGCGCCTTAGCCCCTTGAACCACAGGTTTAGAGCCAAGTTTTTCTATTTTTAATAGAGACGGGGAGGGCGTCGCCTGTGGCTCAAAGGGGTAGGGCACCGGCCCCATATGCTGGAGGTCGCGAGTTCAAGCCCAGCCCCAGCCAAAAACTGCGGGGAGGGGGGGGTAGGAAAAAAGAAAAAAAAAGAAAAGAAAAAAATAGAGACGGGGTCTCGCTTTGCGCAGGCTGGTCTCAAACTCCTGAGCTCAGGCAATCCACCCTCGGCTCCTAGAGCGCTGAGATTACAGGATTGAATAACCAGGCAGGTCTTTGAGAGCAAATTAAAAAAAAAAAAAAAATCAGGCTGTGCCTGTGGCTCAAAGGAGTAGGGCACAGGCCCCATATGCCAGAGGTAGCGGGTTCAAACCCAGCCTCAGCCAAAAACTGCATCAAAAAAAAAAAAAATTTAGAGACAGAGTCTCACTTTATCTCCCTCGGTAGAGTGCTATGGCGTCACACAGCTCACAGCAACCTCCAACTCCTGGGCTTAGGCGATTCTCTTGCCTCAGCCTCCTGAGTAGCTGGGACTACAGGAGCCCGCCACAATGCCCAGCTATTTTTTATTTTTATTTTTTTTGCAGTTTTTGGCCAGGCCTGGGTTTGAACCCGCCACCTCTGGCATATGGGGCCGGCGCCCTACTCCTTTGAGCCACAGGCGCCGCCCCGCCCGGCTATTTTTTTTGTTGCAGTTTGGCTGGGGCCAGGTTTGAACCCACCATCCTCGGTACATGGGGCCGACACCCTACTCACTGAGCCACAGGCACTGCCCGATAAAAGAAGTCTTTTAAAGGCTTTTGATATTCTATGTGTTAGAAAAATAAATGGGGGGCGGCACTTGTGTGTAGGGCCCCGGCCCCATATACCGAGGGTGGCGGGTTCAAACCCGACCTCGGCCAAACTGCAACAAAAAAATAGCCTGGCGTAGTGACGGGCTCCTGTAGTCCCAGCTACTCCGGAGGCTGAGGCAAGAGAATCACATAAGCCCAAGGTTGCTGTGAGCTGTGACGTTACAGCACTCTACCAAGGGTGACAAAGTGAGACTGTCTCTAAGAAAGAAAGAAAAAAGAAAAATAAATGGGAAAAATGAAGTTGACAAAGTTAGTACTCAAGCTTATTCCTTAGTACCTGTTAACACCTGGTTTGTCTTATTTTTGTCAACCTTTAAAATAATAAACCTAGGACGTCATTGATGTAGATTTGGAATTCATAGGGCGATATTAGATTTATCACACTTTGGGATACTCTATTCCTAAGCAACAAGCAAAGGGAAGAAAACGACTGCTGCGAGCCATAGCCCTAGATAACTCAGTGACCTCAGGATCATTGGACGAGGGCGACATCCTCTTTATCCAATCGTAGGGAAGTCCGGAGAAAACGCTCTCTGGATTGGTTAGAAGAAACATTTCTCTTGGTTTATTCAAGAGGCTAGGGCCAACACGGTGGTTCCCGCCTGTCATGCTACCTACCATTCTGGGAGGCGGGCGGGTGGATCTTCTGAATTCAAGAGTTTGTACCATCTTGAGCAAGAGCGAGACCCACCACCCACGTCTCAACTAAAAATAGAAAACTAAACACGGCGTTGTGGCTGGCGCCGGCCTTTACTCCCAACTACGTGGGAGGCTGAGGCGAGAGGATCGCTTGAGCCCAAGCGTTTTAGGTTGCTGTGAGCAATAACCAAACGAACTCTACCCAGGGAAACTGGGTGAGACTCTGTCTTAAAAATAAAAAAGAAAAGAAAGACTTGGAGCAGTGCTCGCCCGGCAGCGCCTCTGGCCAATCAGAGCACGTATGAGGGGGCGGGCTTTGCCGCAGGAAGGTGGCAGACCTGGGCGGGTCAGACTCGCCTGCCACAATGGGAGGGGCGGGGCCTTCAGCCATGGGCTCCCGGCTCGCTGGAAGGTCGGGCCGGCGAGCTCGCCGGCTGGGCGGGGCCGGCGGGTCTGGGCGGGGCGAGCGGTGTCAGCGCCGAAGCCGGATGCGGGCGGCACCGTGGCTGCCGCTGCCCTGGGGATGGGCGGAGCCCCAGCCGCTAGTGCTGGTGGCCGCCGCCGCTGCTGGAGCCGGAGCCAGAGCCCGAGCTTCCTCTGCTCTCTAGCGTCGCTGCTTCCCGGGGCGGCGGTATGCTGGCGAAAGGGGTAGTTGGTGGTAGCGGCGGCACCAAGGCGCCCAAGCCGTCCTTCGTGTCGTACGTGCGCCCTGAGGTGAGGGGACGCCGCGCGGGCGGGGCGTCGGGCTGGAGCGGCCCGGGCGAGGGGCGAGGGGCGAGGGGAGCCCCTTTCTCACGGCAGGAAAGGCGGCGGGACGCTTCCTGCCTGTGTGTGGGGAGCCGTTAGTGAGGCTATTGGGGCCCTCTGGCGCCTCGCTCCGGGCCGTGGTGGGGACCCCCTGGAGGGCAGGCAGGTGTTGGAACGCGGGGCCCAGTTCGCCGGCTACCCGGAGAAGGGGCCCAAGTACAGAAAGCACTGGGACCCGGAATGCCCCTGGGGACACTAGGTACACGGTGGGCACCTTTGAGAGCAGAAGGGCTGGGGGTCAGTGTGTTGTTCTCGGGTTTTCTGGGTGAGCCTTGAGCGAGCTCTCCTCTCTTAACTGCCTGCTTCTAAGTGCCATTTGATGCCGCTGGCGAGATACTGTGCACCTATTCCCGCCTCCCTTCAGCACTGCCAGGAGAAACTGTGGGTCGGTCCTGGCCTCCGCCAGCCGCTGCTTCTCCCTTATGAATTCTCCCTTGTCGCTTCTTTTTTTTTTTTTTGAGACAGAGCCTCAAGCTGTCACCCTGGATAGAGTGCTGTGCGTCACAGCTCACAGCAACCTCCAATTCCTGGGCTCAAGCGAGTCTACTGCCTCTGCCTCCCAAGTAGCTGGGACTACAGGCGCCCGCCACAACGCCTGGCCATTTTTGGTTGCAGCCGTCATTGTTTGGCGGCCCGGGCTGGATTCGAACCCGCCAGCTCACGTGTACGTGGCTGGCGCCTTAGCCCTTTGAGCCACAGGCGCAGAACAACATTGTTGCTTCTTTTCCTTTTCATTTCACCCCATTCACCATTCACCTTTCCACCCTTTCTTGTTCTGGAATTTTGCTGTCAAGAAGTTCGTTCGTTCATTCATTCAGAAAATTCTTTTGAGCTCCATGCCCCTGGCAAGGCACTGTTATAAACGCTTGTAGTGTGCATAAGTGAACAGAACAAAGATCCCCTGATCTCCTGGAGTTTATTTGAGGGGGAAAGGAGAAAGCGTAGACCATAGATGTAATACATGAGTAAATTATATGTTGTATTAGATGATAAGCATCATGAGAATGAAGAGGCAACCTTTTTCTCTTGGGAAGGTGGCATTGTGAGTCAAGATTTAAAAATATGGGGAATCTGATGGAAGAATAATCCAGGTAGAGGAACAGCCCGGCCTTGGTGTGGGAATGTGGAGGGTTAGACGAGTGGCAAGGAAGCCAGAGTGTGAGAGGCCCACTGGGTGATGGGGAGGAGGTTAAAGAGATCAGAACTTGTAGACCACACTGAGCGCTTCTTGAGCAGTAGTTTCTAATCCACTGCCTAATTAGATGTCTTATCATCTTGGATTTCTGGAGGTTTTTTCTGCCCCCTTCTGTAGAAGTACTACTAAATTCATTGTCTCAGATGTCTTCCCTAGCAGGTGGGCTATGGATGAAAGGTCTTAATCAGGGACTGCTTTTGTAAGATCTCCTGGGGCCTAAAGCCTTTGCATATGTTACTTAAAATTCAAGATCTGTTTTCACCAGTGGAAAATGAATACATATACACACACAGTCACACACACACACACACACATATATATATAGTTTTGTTTTTTGAGACAGAGTCTTGCTCTGTTGCCCCAGGCTAGAGTGCAGTAGCATCAGCCTAGCTCACAGCAACCTCAAACTCCTGGGTTCAAGCGATCCTCTTGCCTCAGGCTCCCCAGTAGCCTGTACTACAGGTGCCTGCCACAAAGCCCAGCTCATTTTTTCTATTTTTTTTTTTTTTTTTTAGAGACAGAGACTTCGTCATCCTTCATAGAGTGCTGTTGCATCACAGCTCACAGCATCCTCCAGCTCTTGGGCTTAGGCGATTCCCTTGCCTCAGCCTCCTGAATAGCTGGGACTACAGGTGCCTGGCTATTTTTTTTGTTGTTGCATTTTGGCTGGGGCCGGGTTTGAACCTGCCATCCTTGGTATATGGGGCTGGCGTCATACTTATTGAGCCACAGGTGCCTCCCTCTATTTTTATTTATTAATTATTATTATTATTTTGAGACAGTCTTAAGCTGTCACCTTGGGTAGAGTGCTGTGGCGTCATAGCTCACAGTGACCTCCAACTTGGGCTCGAGTGATCTTCTTGCCTCACTTTTTCTATTTTTGGTAGAGATGGGATCTCACTTTTGCTCAGGCTGGTCGTAAACTCAAGAGCTCAAGCTATCCATCTGCCTTGGCCTCCCAGAGTGCTAGGATTACAGGCATGAGTGCTTGGCCCATTGTAACCCCCTCCTTTTTTTAAATAATTTATTTTATTTTATTTTTTTTGAGACAGAGCCTCAAACTCTGTGATAGAGTACTGTGGCATCACAGCTCACAGCAACGTCCAACTCCTAGGCTCAAGTGAGTTTCCTGCCTCCGCCTCCCAAGTAGCTGGGACTACAGATGCCCACCACAACGCCTGGCCATTTTTTTGATTGCAACCGTCATTGTTGTTTGGTGGGCCCAGGCTGGATTTGAACCTGCCAGCTCAGGTGTATGTGGCCGGCGCCCCAGCCTATTGAGCCACAGGTACCGAGCCTTTATTTTTTTTTTTTGAGCGAGTCTCACTAGCCCTCTATAGAGTGCTTTGGCATCACAGCTCACAGCAACCTCAAACTCTTGGGCTTAAGCCAGTGGTTCTCAATCTTCCTAATGCTGTGAACCTTTAATATAGTCCAAAGGGGTCATGACCCACAGGTTGAGAACCACTGGCTTAAGCAATTCTCTTGCCTCAGCCTCCTAGTAGCTGGGACTACAGGTGCCCGCCACAAGGCCCCGCTATTTTTTTGTTGTAATTGTTGTTGTTTGTCAGGCCCAGGCTGGATTCGAACCTGCCAGCTCCGGTGTGTGTGGCTGGTGCCCTAGCTGCTGAGCTATAGGCGTGGAGCTCGTTTTTTCTATTTTTAGTAGAGACAGAGTCTTGCTCTTGCTCAGGCTGTTCTCAGAGTCCTTTTTTTTTTTTTTGCAGTTTTTGGCCTGGGTTTGGTTTGAACCCGCCACCTCTGGCATATGGGGCTGGCACCCTACTCCTTTGAGCCATAACGTACCACCCCACTTTCACCCAGGCCTCCCAGAGTACTAGGGTTATAGGCATGAGCTATTGTGCCTGGGTGAGAATGTTTTTGAAATGGGTCTTATTTTTAGTCCTAATTTAAAAATACAGTAGTAACTCTGTAGGTTGACCACTGAAAGTACTGTCACAAACTGGTCAACAGTTAGGTCTCCTTTACTGTCCAGTCTGTGAAAATTAGGTCAACTGAAGGAGGCGATTAATGTAGGAAGGTGGTCAACTATGGAGGTTCTGCTATACATACTACTTCCTCTGTCAGAATTATCTTAAATTTTCAGCAGGCCTTTCTTGCAATAGCACCTGTAAGCAAGGTGGGTGGACAGTTTCTCTGTGTCTTTTTTAGAGTCCTGGTTGAAGTACAGCTGATTTTTTGGGTTTTTTTGAGGTTTTTGGCAGGGACTGTATGTGAACCTGCCATCTCCGGCATATGGGGCTGGTGCCTTACTTCTTTGAGCCACAGGCACCACCTTTTTTTAATTTTCTTTTTTATAGACAGAGTCTCACTTTGTCTCCCTTTCACAGCAACCTCCAGCTCTTGGGCTAAATATGATTCTCTTGCCTCAGCTTCCCGAGTAGCTGGGACTAGGCGCCTGCCACAGCGCCTGGCTATTTTTTTTGGTTGTTGTTGCAGTTTGCCCAGGGCCAGGTTTGAACCCACCACCCTCAGTATATGGGACTGGCGCCTTACTCACTGAGCCACAGAAGCCGCCCCAAAGTACAGCTGATCTTTAACCACTCGTTTTCAGCGACTTTAAAGTATAAGTGGAAAGTCTTCTGAAATGTGGCTGGAGTTCAAGAATGTTCAAATTTTTCATCCACCAAATGCACATGTTGTAATTAGACATGTTTTCCCTCTTTACCCACAGTGCCTGATATGTTTCCTTTGAGGGATAATTAGAAAAGGGAGTGGTTCAGCTCCAAAATAAGCCTGAAGTGGTCACATTTTTCAGATCCTTATAGTTGGCAGGTTTTTTTAATGTGTGTGTGTGCAGTAAAATAATGCTGTGTACACACTATGCTTCTTTGTTGTAGTTTGGCTCAACATATTATGTAACAGAGGATAAGGTTCTGATCAAAATTGTGGATTTTTTTTTTTTTCTGGAGATAGAGTCTCACTATGTCATCCTCGGTAGAGTGCAGTGGCATCACAGCTCACAGCAACTTCAGACTATTGGGCTTAGCCGTTCTCTTGCCTCAGCCTCCCAAGTAGCTAGAACTATAGCCACCCTCCACAACACCTGGCTATTTTTTGTTGTAGTTGTCATTGTTGTTTAGCAGGCTCAGGCCAGGTTCCAACCCACCAGCCCCGGTGTATGTGGCCGGCGCGTAACCACTGAGCTACGAGCACCCAGCCTGTGGGTGATTTTTTAACTGTGGGGGTTGGAAGGGGTGAAAAAGCAATTTATTTTTAAATATCTAGCTTTTGCCAGATATCACATTATGGGAAATGTATGTGAGTAGCATTGAAGTGTAGCTTTGTGACTCGTCTTGACAGCCCTGGATCTGGTAGCCTTGAGGCTCCCCCAGTGGGAAGAGTTCCTTAGAACCCTTTTCTGAAGATTGTCCTCTGTTGTTTCTATTCTGCTTTTCCCCCTATTTCCGCTTTTCTGCCTTCATCTTTACTACCTTTAGTGTATGTCTTGCTAGCATTTGTATGGCTTTTACTATCTGGGAAATCACAGTTCCTCAGATACCTGTTTGTTGGTAGATTGACTGAGCTGCCAGAACATTTGAGCCTTATAATGTAACGATACCTGTACCTACTGACAGGCTTGTTCTGCTGATTAGATGGATCTTGCAAGGTTCATTGATGGTGGCCTTTAATAGGCCAAAGAATCTATCAAGAGTCAGTACTTTGTGTTAAGAACAGAAGTGTTTGTATTTGAAGATGCTGCTTTAAAACAGGAGTTGTTTTTTTTTCTTATGATTGGAAATGATTGGTATTGGACCGCCTAAAATGAAGGATAGTAGTTAACTGCAACTTTTTTTATTTTTTGTAGTTTTTGGTCGGGGCTGGGTTTGAACCCACCATCTCTGGAATGTGGGGCCGGCACTCTACTTCTTTGGGCCACAGGCACTGCCCAAACATAAATGTCTTAACACAATAATCAAGTAAATGAGGTGAAGGCTA